>CAKNXH010057074.1:2580-54357 GCA_932178445.1 Andricus quercusramuli
AAGTGAATAATCTTCAAGTCCCAACTCAGTGAACCGGTTGAATTTAGGCAAGGGAAAAATCAGGGCCCTTTTTCGATGTTCACTTCCTCGACAACGTCATCTTCAGAGTCCAGGATCGCGTCACCTGAAATTTCGTGGCCAGGAGGTTTCATAAGTAAATAATCTTCAAGTTCAAACTTAGTGCACCAGTTGAGTTTAGTCAAGGGAAAAATCAGGGCCCTTTTTCGATGTTCACTTCCTCGACAACGTCATTTTCAAAGTCCAGAGTCGCGTCCCCTGATATTTCGTGGTTAGGAGGTTTCAGAAGTGAATAGTCTTCAAGTCCCAACTCAGTGAACCGGTTGAATTTGGTCAAGGAAAAAACCAGGGCCACTTTTCGAGGAAGTGAAAATCGAAGACTGGCCCTGGTTTTTTCCTTGACTAAATTTAACTGGTGCACTGAGTTGAGGCTTGAAGATTATTCACTTCTGAAACTTCCCCGGTAAGGAGAGAAGAATTCAAAAAAATTAATACTTTCATATTTAAACGAAAGAGTGAGCATTATTTAATTTTTTTGAATGTGCTAATTTTCCATCGGGAGAAGTGCCCAACGAAAGAATAGGTTTATCTCTGAAATCAATTCTTTTCTATTCCCTTAACAAACGCCACTCGTGTTGTGTTCCATACAGGCGAACATATTTTCCATTCTTTTAATTCCTCTCAATGCGAGTAGTAGACACACCTCTCATGGATATTTTTAATTCCATACCTACATGCTGTATTTTGGATTAATTTAATTCTTTCTAATCCGTCCACAAAATGCGTGCACTTACATGATTTCTATTCCTCCGTGTGCAACATAAGTTTGAAAATTTCAATTTCTTTGTCATGGTTATTTTTAGTTTCATAGTTACATGCTTCATTTTCGATTATTTTAATTCCTTCTAATTGCAAGTTGGCTACTCAACATATCCTCTCCTTCCCTAAGCCCTAACAACGGTCTCAGATGTTTAGCAGTCAAGTTGCACAAATTTAACCTAAACCAAAAATCCAAATTCAATCCAAAAAAAAGGTAGGCAGGAAATTTTCAAAATTTGATTTCGACTATGCTGGATAGATCGTTTTTTGGCTCCGTATACTTTTTTTGTGGTTGCGTAATCCATGCACGTACATCAAAAAATAATTTTAATATAATTTAAATGTGTTCCAAGGCAGATTCAATTGAAATCGGTCAAAATATGTTTCTGTTAAACAGATTAATAAAAAAATGTTCACATAATTTACCAAAATTCTTTTTTTTTCACCTGTAATTTATAAATGTAATACAATATTTATTCATTTAAAAAATTAATTTATTTCAATTCACAGTTGCGCCTCAACATTGACATTATTTTATTCCTTTCTATTCTTTCTTTTACATTTCTCCACTTTTGAATTCCTCCCAATACGCTTTCATTATATTTTTCTAAGTCGATTAAAAGGAATAGGTTTTGCTTTTTTTGTCTACTCGATGGTGGAACTTTCGATGGAGGAAAATTCACGTATGAATGAGAATTCAGATTCTGAATTTTTTTGAATTCTTTTCTTCTTACCAGGTCCTGCTCGCAAAATAATATAGGTTAGAATGCTAAATAGAAATACATTATGAATTGCGGCTACGTCGAAAATTACCTTCTTCGCATAACCAGACTGATTTATCATTAAAAGTGTTATTATAGGATAAAATGAAAAAAGAGATAGAATAGAGTAAGATCAGAAAATAATTTTGTGAATAAGATTGAAATCTAATATCAGAGGATTGTTCCCAAAAAATTATTTTGATCCTGACAAGTAAAAACATTATGTTAAGGTTCTGAAAAGTTCAGATGAGCTTGCGAGTCCTTACTATAAATATCATATTTTCCCTGGCGGACCGGCCGAACGCAAACATTACGCTACAGCGTAACGGTAAAGTAGTGGTAAAGTAATGGTAAAGTAATATGGCATTATAATTAATAAAAGGAACAAAATTAATATGTAAACTGTTGCAATTATAATAAAACGTTAAAATTTACGTTAAATGGTCATGCCGTAATTGCAAAAAGTTGCTTTCTCAGCGTTAAAAAATAAAAAAACAAAGTGGCTGTCATTCAAGTCGGGCCCCTGCAGACTGGCAACCCACTTGAAACCACGTTAGCGAGTTGCCAATATGCAGGGGCCCGACTGCAATGACAGTCACTATGTTTTTTTATTTTTTAACGCTGCAAAAGCAACTTGTTGCAATTGCGGCATGGCCATTTAACATAAATTTCAACGTTTTATTATAACTGCAACAGTTTACATATTATTTTGTTTCTTTTATCAATTATAATGCCATATTACTTTACCATTACTTTACCATTACTTTACCGTTACGCTGTAGCGTAATGTTTGCGTTCGGTCGGTCCGCCAGGGGAGGTGCAAAACATTGGCTGAAATTAAGAAAAAAAATCCTTGGAATTGTCAATTTTATAAACAAAGATCATTTCTCCCTTTAACTTTGATAGAAAAAGAAATAACTCTCTTCGTCATAATCTTGTTGAGTTTTTATTTAGGAAACCTCACAACCATTTAACATGAAATGAAATTACCCGAAACTAATATTTATTGTATACTGTAGATTCATTGTCATTATTTTCTTATTCATAGGGTTATTGGTAAAATGGTTGTCCGTCCCATAATGATTGGCCATGTTTTCGAAATGTAAATACATTAGGAAATAGTGTAATATCAAGCTATGCTAGTAAATAGCGCAGGATTGTTACTAAAATATTCTGTCTATTTATTAACAATTTTTCTCTCCCACTACTTCTTAATATATACATCTTAAACGTAGTCAATCATTAGTTGAGAGGGAGAGTGGCAACAGTTGCAACTATAATGCCATTAACAAAAAAAAAGTATATACATATATAAGAAAGAGACAAAAAAGACAATATCAGTAATAAAAAAGAAATTGAATGAATAAAAGCAAGGAAAATATAATGGAAGGCAAAAAAAAAATTACAATTATATTTTAAGAGTCAAAAATTTAGTGGAACTTTTTTAAGGTCTTACTGCTTCAATGTTCAAACCTGGTGGTCTAGGTGTTGATATCACATCTTCTTCAGAGAAGTGGGGTTAAGAATTGAAAATTGAAAAACCTGTATGGTTTTTGAAAGATATAACTGTTTCGATATTTGAACCGTGTAGTCTAGGTTATGAAATCACATCTTCCTCAGAAAAGTAGGGTTTGGAACTGAAAATTGAGAAACCCGTGTGCTTTTTCAAGTCTTACTGCTTCAATGTTTAAACCTGGTGGTCTAGGTGTTGAAATCACATCTTCCTCAGAGAAGTGGGGTTAGGAACTGAAAATTGAGAAATCCATGTGCTTTTTCAAAAGTCTTACTGCTTTAATGTTTGAACCTGGTGGTCTAGGTGTTGAAATCACATCTTCCTCCGAGAAGTGGGGTTAAGAATTGAAAATTGAAAAACCTGTATGATTTTTGAAACGTATAACTGTTTTTTGGTCATCGTTGTTGTGTTTGTTGAATTTATCAGCAGCATCTAGGAAGGCGCTGGATTTGATTATCGTTCTCCTCTTCTCATTTTGGCATCGTTAATATCCTTGATGAAAGAATGTCCATCCTTTTTACTGAAAGAATCTTCATTCTGGTTGAATCAATGTTGTCCATCTCGCCTCTAAGCAGTGGTTTGAGCGTTTGATCCGTTTGTGAATATTCAGTAATGGCGTAAGTAAATTTATTTTCTACTTAGCATAATGGAAACCTATATTTATTGTTGATCGCTTGCCGATGACTGTAGGAATTTTGTATTTCTAAAAATACTCAAATAATACGTTTCACTGAAGAATATACGTTCAAAAGTTGAAACATCATTGAATACAGTACAAGTCCGATAAGTTGCCGCCCGATAAGTGCTCACTTCTCTTAAAACGTCATCACACGCATGGCACGCACACAAATTGGGGTTCTCCTACTACGTGTGCAATATTTTCTTATGATGTGCGCATCATTCTTACGCATGCGCGCACCCAATATCGTGCTTTCAGAAGGGGCATCCGATAAGTCCGCAATTCCTGGAATTTTCCGCCCCTAAAGCCCCGAAATTAGAAACTTATCGGACTTCTATACTGTAAGTACTAATTTTTGAAAAATATTCGGAGAAAATAGTCTCAAGCAAACTATCTCATGCATTTTCTCAGTCAATATTAAACAATACTAATTGAATTGTGTGATTTTACAGCTGTTGAAGTATCCCTTGTTTTTATGATTGGATGAAAATTGATCTTATTTCGAAATCGTGAGTCTTCATTATCAACTACCTTATGGGAAGATCTGTGCATCAACGTTCCGACGATACTATCCAAGAAAACCATAGAGCACAGCGAACAAAATATAGTGAATTTTTTGCAGCCATTGATTTTCAATTATCATGTAACACTTTGAAGTCTATGTTGTAATTCCATTTTGTGTTGTAATAATAACTAAAGTGATGTATTGTGATACTTACCATGGATGTACATTAAAAAATTCGCTCTTTTTTGTAAACATTCTGTAGAGGAAAAAACAGTAATATTGTACACGTTTATGTTGAAAATACGTAAAATACCTCTTAATCTCATGCGAAAGTCCGAAACTTCCTCACAATATATTTATAGCGTCGTATTTATTGTTTCTGTATGAATTTATAATTGAAAAACAATAAAAGGAAATACTTTAATGTACGAAATGTATTCTTTAATGTAGAATTATTTTGAAAGTATGTAGCATCCAGATACTTTCATGATAGGATATTTCAGGAGCGTACAAAAAACAACAAAACAAAACAACAATCCGCCAAAATTTTCCGCAAATGTTGCAGACAGTTTTAAGTCAATGTTCCAACAATATTGCGTAGGAACATTCTGAGTACTTTTGAGGAAATCTTCTAGCAATAATCCACTAAAACATTGTAAATACTTTCAGAAAAATATTCCAGCAATATTCCACAGGAATATTCTAGCTACTTTCAATCTATATTTCAGCAATATGCATAGGAAATATTCCTTTAATATTCCATGGCAATATTCCGATAGTGGGACATTTATACATTCCTTCAATATTACTGAAATATTCCGCTGCAATATTTCAAAAGTTTCAATGGAATATTCCTGTAATATTGAAGGAATATAGCGTGCTATGGGCCCGGTAAGAAGCCTTGCATTAAAAAGTATTAGAAATTTTGAATCCCTAAGAATGCCTTTTCTGTCCTTCGTTTTTAACCCTCATTAGGCGGCGAAAATAATAAGATTTCAATCCCTTTCAAAGCCGATCGGAGCTGCCAAACCTAACCTCAAATAAACTAAGAACACAATTTTCATTTGAAGCATTGAAACGCGCTCCAAAAGCAAAAAATTTACAAAATCTAGTAGGGTTATTCACAAGAATACATCTCTTTATCGTAAAATATTGGCTTTGCTAAAATATTTTCAATTAGAAAAATATAAAATGATGATAAAAAATGTAAAAAATTATTTTTCACCACAGCCATCTGTGTGGAAATTAACCCTGACATCGTAAAATAACCGATGCTATGTTTTAAAAAGCTTTTGAGCTCATTATTATTCGAAAAACAGAAAATTCGAAAAAAAGATTGACATTTTTATATTTCTTGGTTGCTTCGCGGTATCCAAAGTTATTCAGAAAAATATCGCCGCCGCTTGGTACAGAAAGGGTTTCAATTTAAGAGATAACTTCTACTGTCGTGGAGATTCAAAACGGGAGGACAGAAAGGGGATCCAGAAGTATTCAATATTTGTTACGTTACCACTGGGTACATGAAATTTTCCAATACTTTTTAATGCAAGCCTTCTTACCGGGGGGGTTATTGGAAGCATTTTATCCAAGTGGATAAAATCCAGGCTTACTGCAAACTTTGTGATAAAGTACTGTTCAGAGATGAAAATATGGTTTGTTAAGTACCAGTGAAAACAATAGACTCTGAAAATCTTATTACTTGACTGAAAGACTTGTTCTACGATATTCCACAAATGAAATTATGGACAAGCTCCGAATGAAACTTGTACTTTTTAAAATAATACCTAAAAATCGTTGACAATATCACATTTTTTGACGTTCATGCGTTTTTTTTATTTTGTATCGGTTTTTATAAATAAAAATTGATTAAAAATGATAAAATCCAAAAACAATCTATATTTAATAGCCTACATTATTAAATTGAATAAGTAAATTTACTTTTTTAATTGAAAAATTAAAATATCGATATTTTATCGATATATCGGTAATTTTGACCGATATATCAGTCGTATCGATATTTTCATGTCCGATATATCAATATCGGACATATCGATATTTTCGTTTCGATATTGCATCACTAGTTCCGCTGTAAAGAAAAATAGATTGAAGCCGGAGGAAAAAGCGAAAACGGAGTCGCTCTTTTCCTCGAACTTTATCGCGTTCGTATTCACCACGGAGCAAAACTTGTCTTTTTCTTGCTCCAACTATTTCGATAATATTATGATTCCTATCTATTTACGAAGGGTTCTAATTCAGTTCTTAATCAATCGCAGGATATTTTGGGAGTGTTGAAATACCCGTACAGAATCGATGAGTTGTAAGTTTATGTATCGGTTTAATAAGTTCTAGGTCTTATAAGTTTATGTTTCAATTAATGCAAATGTTTCTTTAACCTTGCTTTTGAATTGTTTATTGGTGAGTACATTTTAGAAACTTCATAGGATTTTTTTAAAGTTGGGAAAACGTCTACGACACTTTTCCGTCAGTCTATACATTTTTTTCAGAAATGATTTAATTATTTCTCAGAAAAATTCGTGTTCCACCGAGGTTTTGAGTTTTCTCATCATAATATATTTAGGTACAAGAATTTTTTGTTACTCTAAAAATTTTGATAAGAGAATTTGGAAGAAAAAATGTTCGAGAAATTTTTTTCCCCACAGCGTTATAGGCTTCAATAACAAAAATTTTATTGTAAAAATTTCGATAGGAAAATTACAAAAAGAAAAATAAATTTCGAGAAATTTTTTTCCCCACAGCTTCAATAAAAACGACTGAATTTGTTATTGTAAAAATTTCGATAGCAAAAGGACCCCGCACACATACTATGGCAAGTATGGTCCCGGTCAAGTTGGCTGAAACTGCGGTATAATGTAGTTTATAATATCCTGAGAAAATAAATATCTTTAGACACTGGGTCCAAAAAACGCCAGGTTTCGAGATATGAGGGACCAAATGTCATATCATGCCATGTCGTGTGACATATCATTTCATGCCATGTCCTCGAGGGTCCGTAGAACTCCTCTCACGTCCATGAAAAGTGACATTAGGTCCCTCTTATCTCGAAACCGGGCGTTTTTTGGACTCAGTGTCTAAGGACTTCATTTTATTAGGACATTATCAACTACATTATACCACAGTTTCAGCCAATTTGAACAGGACCATATTTTCCCTAGATGTGTGCGAGGTCCGTTAAAAAAAAAAATTTCAAGAATTTTTTTTTTGCGCACAGCGTTATGGGCTTCAATAAAAACAACTAAATTTGTTATAATAAATTTGAAGGCGGTTTTCCGGGTTTCAATTGTGTACAAAACTACGAATCTTGCCAACGTTTCGTGAACATTGCAGTTCACTTCTTCAAGGCTGACGTGAAACTGAAGTTTCAGGTTATGTTGTTCTTATATATGTCGTAGCCCAGTAGCCGACCTAGTCGGTTAGCCGACTAGCTGGCTAGTCGGCTAATAAACGCTGAGTAGCCGACTGTATACCTGCAACTGCTCACGTTGGCCGCTCGTCGCATGACAAGCGGCCAGTTGTCTATTGGACTAGAGCGTTTCAGCCCAGTAGACGACTATGCGAACGATTCATCACATATTTTAAGAATTGAGATTTATCATTTGTTTGCCATGCAATACTTTGTGTAAAAAATAATAAAAAGAGTTCTCACTAGAAATTTTAACCCATTAATAATTTAATTTATATAGTGTTTGGACATGAAGTTTGTTACTAAGAAAATCTTGAATAAAAATTCTCCGATTCTTAAAATGGGCAAGGAAAAGTAGAAAAGAATATTGTGTCTTTTTTTCAGTTCTTTTTCATTCAAGAGCTGATAAAATTGTTAAATTTATACTGACAATTCTGTATAGTTCAAAATCAAACTTTAATTCTATTTTTGAGCAGATGAAGTTTAATTTCCTACATTGAACATTAATGGTAATACATATAATTGATTTAATAAATATTGATTTGAGTTGATGTTTATCAATATTATCAATATTATAATTATATAATAATCTTATATAATCTTATAATAATGCATAATATAATACAATATAATAATATAATGCAATTATCATACAAGTTGCCCTCAAGTAGTCATAAAAGTTCAGGAAAATTTTGAGTTAGATTTACCATAAAGCCGACATAAAATTTGAACTTTGAAAAAAGAAAGAGAAAAAAAATTTTTTCTTCAAATCTTTCGTTTTATTTATGTTCATTTGTTACAACAAGGTGAACTCATATGACAACAAGAATTGCATAATACACCAGCATTAAAACAAGCGCAACGTTTCGTTCCACATTGACTTTGTGCCGCTTTACAATTACATTTTTTAAAACCTTGACCGCCACTGAATGATTGTTTAGTTGCTGCCTCTCGTAACGAAGGTACACTATCTTTAGGTATGTCAGTTAATTTAAAGAAAATATTTTTTGTTATCTTTCTTTTTTCCAAGTTCAAATTTTATGTCGGCTTTGTGGTAAATCTAACTCAAAATTGTCCTGAACTTTTATGCATACTTGAGGGCAACTTTTATGATAATTGTATTATATTATTATGTTTTATTATATTATGAATTATTATAAGATTATATAAGATTATTATATAATTATAATATTATAATATTGATAAACATCAACTCAAATAAATATTTAATAAATCAATTATATTATCATTAATGTTTAATGTAGGAAATTAAACTTCGTCTAATCAAAAATAGAATTAAAGATTGATTTGGAACTATACAGAATTGTCAGTATAAATTTAACAATTTTATCAGGTCTTGAATAAAAAAGCACTGAAATTTAGACGCAATATTCTTTTCTACTTTTTCTTGCCCATTTCAAGAATCGGAGAATTTTTATTTAGGATTTTCTTACTAACAAACTTCATGTCGCAACACTATATAAATTGAATTATGAATGGGTTAAAATTTCTAGTGATAACTCTTTTTATTATTTTTTACACGAAGTATCATAAACGTTGCAATACGTTTCGACTGCTCGTCGACAGTCCTTATCAGTACAAATGCTTCTACTGTAAATGCAAACCTGTTGTTATAATTGTAATTTTTGAAGGTTTTACATACTATTCTATTAACTCCGTCTGCTGGACGGACTTAGTTATAGATTAAAATTATTGTTGACATACTAAAACACATTTGTCGAAACGTATTGTAACGTTTATGATCTAAGAGTCTCTCAGACATAAATTAAAATAAAATTTGACCAGTAATCTACATTACTTTCCATCTTCAATAATATTCATATATACTGTTGAGAGGGTTACATAAATCTAAAGGAACATGGGTATGAGGATCTGACTGTGGATCATTCGGAAGAATTTGTGGATCAATTCACAGCCGCGCAACCACAAAATATTGAACCTTCCTGGCGCTGGGTGCGCAGATCTCTATCTCGAGGGGCTGTCCAGAAACACAATTTGGCAGTTGGAAAGAGGGTCGTTTGTGACCTAAGTTATTTCCGTGGCCATTCATAGGGGTGCCTTCTCGCCCCCCCCCCATTACACGTTGAAAAGAGGGTCGTGTATGACCTAAGTTATTACTGTGGCCAGTCATAGGCGTGCCTTCCCGCCACCCATGAAACGTTGGAAAAGGGGTCGTGTGTGACCTTAGTTATTTCTGTAAACAGTCATAGGTGTGCCCCCCCCCCCCACGAGAAGTTCGAAAGAGGGACGTGTGTGATTTAAGTTATTTCTATGGCCAGTCATAGGGGTACCTTTTCGCCCTCATGAGACGTTGGAATGGGTGTCGTGTGTGACCTAAGCAAATCTACACTCCGTACCGACGTTTCCCTTATATTCTCAAAAGCTGTCAGTTGAGGGGTAAAAATATATGATGCATAAAATATGTATTTTTGAAACATCTACAACCTTTGTTTGAACCTTTTTTGCAAATTTTCATTATTCACTTAAGTAAACGAAAAAACATGCAATTTTTATAGTTTCATTGGTTTTAACCTTGAAGATCAAATTTCCTGGTATTTTCACTATCATATTCGTGATCAGCGCATTGAAATACATAGGTATACGAAGTTTCAAATTAATTCAAGGTAAGCGCTTTTCGGAAGTCCACCCCGAAAATTTTACAATAATAAATTTATTTATTTTTATTGAAGCCCACAACGCTGTGAGAACAAAATATTCTTCGAATATTTTTTTCCAAAATCTTCCAATAAAAATTTTTACAGTTACAAATGTAGTCGTTTTTATTGAAACCTGTAACGTGGTTGGGAAAAAAAATTTGTTAGAAAATGTTTACAATAACAAATTTAGTTGTTTTGATTGATGCCTATAACGCTAAGGGGGAAAAAAATTGTTCTCCAAATTTTTTTTTAAAGTTTGCCATCGAAATTCTTACAATAACAAATTAAGTTGTTTTATTGATGCCTATAACGAGGTGCGGGAAACAATTTTTTCAAGAATTCTTTTCTTAAAATTTCGCTATTGAAATTTTTACAATAACAAATTTAGTTGTTTCTATTGAAGCCTATAACGTGGTGGAAAAAAAATTTTCTCGACAGTTTTTTTCAAAAGTTTGCTATAGAATTTTTTACAATAACAAATTTTGTTTCTTGAAGCCTATAACGCTGTGTGGAAAATAAATTTTTGCAACACTATACAGAAGTTCTCAGTATATGCACCAAAAAATGAGCAGAAAATGGCCGATTCTTGATCGAGTCAAAGTGTGCGGGAATCATAACATTCCCGCACAAAATTTCATGCGGGAATGTTGACCATCAAGCATACTTTGAAGGAAAGTGTGTATCTGCTGTATTCCACGCACAGAAATTAAGGGAACCGCTAGTTTCTGATTGGTCGCAAGAATTATCACAACCAATCTGAAGCCACCGGATGCGTGATCCAACAGTATAAGCTGCCATTGATCAAAATTTTACGCACGCGATTCAAAATCAAATTAATTTAATTCGAGTTTGAATCGCGCGCCAGATTACAGACAATTGCAGAATTTGTCAGCTTTTCTTTTCTTTTTTTTTTTTTTGTCAGAATTTCGTCAGCTGAGAAGTTGACCGTTCAGGTTAGTTTGCCTGGTGCAACTTCGTATATTTTTACTTAAGAAGCTTACGTTTGACCAATATTTCTTATGTCACGAACTTTCCTTTACAGGGGTTACAAAAAGTTATTATATGATACGCGTGCGGGTTGGTGATTCCCGCACTTGTATCATAATGTACTATTTTCTCACAAATTTTTTGTTTCAAATTTCCCTATCGAAATTTTTACAGTAACAAAGAATTCTTCTACCTTAGTATATCATGATAAGAAGTCTTAAAACCTCGCTGAAACGCGAATTTTTCTTAATGATTATTGAATCATTTGTGAAAAAAGTTTATAGACTGACGAATATGTATCACAGACGTTTTCATAACTTTTAAAAATTCATTAGAAGTTTTTGAAACTGTATCACTAATAAACGGTTAAAAAGCAAGGTTAGAGGGATTTAATTAAGGGAATTAATTAAAACCTGAACTTATAAGGCCTAGAACCTATCAAACCGATACATAAACTGATTACAACTCATCGATTCTGTACATGTATTTCAACACTCCCAATATATCCTGCGAATGGTTGAGAACTGAATGAGAACCCTTCGTGAATAGATAGGAACAATAATATTATCGAAATATTTAGAGCAAGAAAAAGGCAAGTTTTGCTCCGCGGTAGAGACGAACATAATAAACTTCGAGGAAAAGAGCGACTCCTTTGTCGCTCTTTTCCTCCAACTTCAATGTGTTCGTCTTTACAGTGGACGGCAACTTGTTTTTTTCTTGCTCTAACTGCTTTTGGATCGTACATTTCCTGCACAATAATAATTTTTCGACTCTTGCGCTAGGTACCTCACATCACAGTCAATACTCAGTTTCGATATTGAGTTCATAGTTCATCTAGTGAAATCTACGTTTATATCCACTTCATTCTTTAATCAAAAATTAGCAATTCACAGTGAACATTAACCTGACGAAAGTATCGGGTAGCAATACCTTTCGAACCAATCCGAAAACTGTATCTGAACCAATCCGAGTCAATTCGAACGAATCCGAAAAAGTTCTACATTTTGTTTGACCCAAATCGTTTAAAAATTAATCCGATTCAACCCGGTTCAATCCGAACTCCAAAACGAACTAATTCGAATCATTCTGAACCAGAGTTTGAATCCAAATGAATCCGAATGAATAGGAACTCGGATTGATATACACTGAATTTTCAATCCGAATGAATACGAGTTCGGATTGAATTGGATTCATTCGGATTGAAAATCGTTTTAGGTCAGTCCGAGTTCGGATCATTCAGATTGCAAATTTGGTTTAGATTTATTTGGATTGGAAGTTCGGATCTAACCGGATTGAGTCGGATTAATTTTTAACCGATTTCGATCGAACAAAATGTAGAAATTTTTTTGGATTGGTTCGAATTAACTCGGATTGGTTCAGATACAGATTTCGGAATGCCTCGGATGATTTGGGATTGGTTCGGAAGGAATTCCTATCCGATACTTTCGCCAGGGTAGTTCTGAAGTAAGTTGCTGTATGGCGTATTAGTTGCAACGCCTCCTCACAAGAAAAATTAATTATTAAAAATATAAATTAGAGCTAACTTTCAACTACGAATTCAGTTTGTCGCTGCATCGGCAAGGGTCAGCACTGCATCAGCTCCGATCTGTTCGATGTTTCTTATGTGTTTTGAGTGATTTAAATTATCATAATATGTGATACTCAATGATGATTTTCCTCTATATTTCTTACCCATACGTTTCGAGAATAACAGTAGGCAGGCTACAAAGGCAGCTGTTTTATGATCGATTGTGAGAAAAAACACATATTCAAACAACAATAGGCATTTTGAAACCGTACAATAAAAAAAAATAAAACAGCTTAAAAACAAAGGATGAGGCATTGCTAATTCGAATAAAAAGAGAGATTAGTTACAATGGGAAGATTCAGAATCACCTTTTAAAAGTAGAATAAGGACAGGTTGTGCAAATAACTTGAAGCCTGAAGATTTTAAAACAGTTTTGGAGGATGCAAAGTCAATGATCGTTTAACGAATAGAAAATATTTCTAAAAAATATGGATATTTGAAAGTAAACGTTGCCTTTGCAGGAAAATTTAAAGAACTGATAAACGGTGATATGGTTGAAAAAATTAAGTTCATTACTACTGAAAATGAAAAAATCTTACTGTCAACAGATATTGATGTATGGTATAATGAAATGGTTTTGGAAGAAATTTTAGTGCAAGTTGAGGAGTTACAAAAAAGAAATTCTGGTTGGGCTTTGTCTGAAATTATAAACCTGATGGTAAATTTTAATAGATACTCACCAATGAATTCTGGTATATAAACTTTCATTGATTTACCAAAATATATTAAAGATAAAAAACTGTTTCAATATCCAAAATAACGATGAAATTTTTGTGACCGGTAATTACCGCTCTGCATCCAGCGAAAAATCACGTATGTGAGACTTGATTTTATCCGCATTTTAATTCAGAACTCAAGCATGATGGATTCCAGTTTTCTATAAGTCTTGAGGATATCCGAAATTTGAAAAACTGAATATATTATGCATCAACGTGTCTGAGCAATAAAAAGTCGAGATTTTCTGCAATTCATCTAGTAATGATTGAAAATACAAATCTTTACTTGAACAATTTTGATGGAAACGAATTAAATGATATTAATCCAATACACCCTTTAGCTTGGATTAGAAATCTTTCCCGTTTAGTAGGATACCCATTTTCGAAAAATGATCATCATGCATTTTTGTGTGACAGGTGTCTCTGATAATTTAAATTAGAAGAATTCTTACATAATCATAGATTAGATTGCGAAAGCATGAACCAATGTTGAATGATATTGCCTACGGACTATGAGATAATTTTGAAATTAAAAAAATTATAATTCGTAGGAAAAGGTTCCATTTGCTGTTTTTTCTGATCTTAAAGGTTCATGGAAGAATTACATGGAATGTCTCAAAATATCAATTCTTATTTAACAAGTGTTGTGCCAATGGAAAAACTGACTCTAGAGTACGAAATAGAATTTCTGTTAGCTCAAATGTGCCATATTTGTGATAAACCATTTCGATAAGATGAAATAAGATATCATGATCATTGCCATTTTACGGGCAAGTTTCGTGGTCCAAGTCATCAAGGCTATAATGTAAATTACAAAGACTCACAAACTGTACCAGTGGTTTTCCACGATTTATCAGATTATTCCCACTTTTCAATTAAAGCACTAGCTCAACAATTTAAGGGAGAAGTTAAATTATTACCTATGAACCAGAAAAAATAGATCTTATCAACTACATATGTTACAGACACAAAAGTGAATCTTCGGTTCATAGATTCGTTTTGTTTTATGTCGAGTAGCCTTGAAAAATTATCATACCATCTGGAAAGGGACGATAAAAAAATAACTCTTGAACGTTGCAAGAATTTCGAGGAATTTAAATTGTCAGTTAGAAAATGAGTATTTACTTATGACTATATTGATAATTGGGGAATGTTAAATGTGCAACAGTTACATCCTGAAAGAGCATTTTATTCAAAATTCGATGATGATGAAATTTCTGATGAATATTACGAACATGCGTGTAATGTTTGGGAAACGTTCAATATGAAATCCTTTGGGTGAATACTCAGTTTTGTACTCGAAAACTGACGTTTTACTTTTAGCTGATATTTAAAAAAATGTTGGATACAATTTTTTTTTCAACATATAATCTAGATCCATTACATTATTGCACAGCACCGGGACTTGCTTTTGATGCGATGCTCAAATTAAACGGAATTGAGCTTGAATTATTATTAACGGATCCCGAAATGTCTCTTCTTAATGAGAGAGTTATTCGTGGCGGTGTAGGACAGTATTCAAATAGATTTGCCAAAGCAAATAACCGATTTATAGGATCAGATTAGGTACTTGATCAAGATATCAAGGTATAAAATAATCCAGATGTTTCACGAGTTGGTTACATTTTTGAGGTAGACTTGGAATATTCTGCAGAATTGCATGATTTTCATAAAGTTTTACCTTTGCCTGCAGAGCACTTTGTACCTCCTAGTTCCTCATGTAAACTCACAAAACTGATAACGATCCTATTTCCAAAGAAACATTATGTAGTCCACTACAGAAATTCCTCTTCATTCTCTGCCTGTATGGTATGGGAAACCCTGACAATAGCAGTACTACCGCCAACATAGCCATCAAAGTCATGAGAGGAAAGCTCAAGCCCTACCGCGACGCCAACGCGAAAACACCTTCAGTAGAGGTTCAGTTATTATTATTTGATTAAGTATTTTCATCCGATTTGTTGTTTATTTTTATGGATAAAGTTCCGAAAAGCGCTTACCTCCGATTAACTTGAAACTCCGTATACCTATGTATTTTGACGCACTGATTACGAATATGATAGTGAAAATACCTGAAAAATTTTATTTTCAAGGTCAAACCCCCAAAAAACTATAAAAGTTTCATGTTTTTCCGTTTATTTCAGTAAATACAAAAAATTCACAAAAAAGTTTCGAACAAAAGTTGTAGATCTTTTAAAAATACATATTTTATGTTGAATATGTTTTTACTCTGCGACTGATAGTTTTCGACAAAATAGACGATAAATATTCCCGCGGCGAAGTGCGTATGTATACCATTAAGCCATTTCCCTTTCGGGATAGGCGTGACACTACCCGATTCGGGGAGTGTTTCTAGGTGGATAGTTTCTTGTAGTAAATAACTACAAGTGTGGGTTCACCACACCCACGACGGGCCAACAGCACGCAATATTCCCGAACGGTCACCCATCCAAGTACTAACCGTAAGTTGGCATAAATGCTGAAACAAATGGGTTAATGGCAAAAGATGTTTCCACGGAACATTAGGGAACAAATGGGGATGGTATCCGCCCTACGTTATTTCTGTGACCAGTCACAGAGATGCCTTCCCGCCCCCACCTTGACACGTTGGAAAGGGGGTCGTGTGTGACCTAAGTTATTTCTGTGGCCAGTCATAGGGGTGCCTTCCCGCCCCCCATGACACGCTGGAAAGGGTGTCGTGTGTGATCTAAAATTATTTCTGTGGCAAGTCATAAGGGTGCCTTCCCGCCCCCCATGACACGTTGGAAAGGGGGTCGTGTGTGACCTAAGTTATTTTTGTGGCCAGTCATAGGGGTTCCTTCCCACCCCCCGTTACACTTTGGAATGGGTGCCGTGTGTGACCTAAGCAATTCTACACTTCGTACTGACATTTCCCTTCTTTTCTCTAAAACAGTCAGTCGTAGGGTAAAAACATATCCAATATACAATATGTATTTTCAAAAGATCTAAAACTTTTGTTTACAGCTTTTTTGTAAATTTTTATTATTTACTGAAATAAACGGAAAAACATGAAATTTTTGGGGTTTTGATCTTGAAAATCAAATTTGCAGGTATTTTCACTATCACATTCGTGACCAGCACGTCAAGATACATAGGTATACGGAGTTTCCAATTAATCGGAGGTAAGCGCTTTTCGGAACTCCACCCATTTTTATAAAGAACCAATAGATGGATTTTGGAGTCTAATCATACTCAATTGGAATAATAATGCGGATTTCAAAAGTATAATCCGAATTGTTACTTACTGAGCATAAATTAATAAATTGATCGTTTGGTATCAGCGATCGATAATCTCGAATTTAACAATAATTTAGATTTGAACAGTATAATCCAAATTTTTGATTATCGAGAAAAACAAATTTATTAACTTGGCCTTTGAGGTTCGTTAATCGCGATTAAAATGATAATTTGGATTCTAGAAGTGATCTGAATTGCTGTTCTTCAATTTAATACAAACTGATATTCACCTGCGTGAAGTAATATTTCACATTTACCCGATTATATGTAACTTCATTTAACCTCTTATTTAATTAGTTGCATCTAAACAACCATTTCTATCGATCCTAACCTGCAAATGAATATTTGAAAAATGCTAATTTCGAGAAGTTTAGCCGACTCGGATTATTACAAGTCAGACTTCAATTAACACATTCGTTTACGTATAATAAACTTGGATTTGTTTTGAAATCGCTTCAAACACTAAAATAAATCATCTGTGATCATCAGATTGTCAAAACGACTAATATCACCTTTATTTCCAACAGGTCACGTCCGTTTTTAGGTAAACGTAAAATTTTGGCACAGCAATGGGTGTCACTCGCGAATTGGACTTTTTATTCGTACCCAGTATGTAACGAACTTGCGTTTTGGGGATGGACTTTCTTCCAACATTTTAATTATCTATCGATGTTTCCAGTGATTGAAAAATTCGAAACTATCGGGTTTAGGACCGTAAGTCTTTAAAAGAATTACTTGTAAGGGTAAAAATTCACAGGTATTATTGTAAATCGAATTGTGAATGTTCTCTTCGCAAAACCCCAACAAACTTAAAAATGGGAGAGTAGCTTCGGTTTACGCTTACGAAATTGCATGGGGCGGAAGTTTAACCTGTAATGAACATCTGTATTTATTTTACCTGTTTCTACTGGAACTAAGTTGAATAAAATGTTAACACTTCAAAACGTTAATCGTTCAGACTCAAAACTCTCGACTTGGTGGTCAAGAAATGGCTAATTATTTTTACGGACGACAACGAGACAAGCGTTGAGAACTTTCTAGCTCGTGAAGAAAAACGCCACATGGATTCCGGTCTCAGCGACGAGGAACTACTCTCATCGTGATCCCGCTTATCCTTAACGGGTTAGCACTTCCATGGTTCCGTCAGAACTATAATGATTGGTCCACATGGAGACATTTTAGAGCTTCGTTACAGACAACATACGGGAGCTTGGGCTACCAGCGGTGACTCGAAGAGCAAGTCTCTTCTCGATTCTAGGGGTTGGACGAGAAAACCACAAACATCCCGGTCTGCCTTCAAAAGACTCTTTCTGCGATTTCAACAGCTCGTTACTTTAGCCGGAACTACGCAGGGAAATTTTCCGTTTCGAATTCAGCGATTAAAACGGGTTGATACGGTTGGCCAAAGAAGTGAAACGGACTTCCGTTCCAGAATCGGAAATAATTTTTAGTTTAAAACTGAATTTTAAAGTAAATCATTCAAAATCGAACAATTTTATTTTTTCGTCGATTGCTGAGACGCAAGTTTGTGAAAAATCAATACTTTATTCATGGAAAATGAAATTATGCGTAATGTTTTTCGTAAAGTTTGAACCATAAAGAAACATTTCTCACAGTTCTTTTTTGTACAATGAACCGTTTTCAAGTAATAACAGCTTTAAACAATTAAATTTTCACTAAAACTGGTAAACTTGAAGCTAGATATTTCAGAACCTATTGGACCGAGAAATGTGGAAAAAATGCAAATATATTAATATAAATTATAGTCCAAATTTCATTGTTTATGACAGAATTACTTGAAAACTGATAAATGTATATTGTAAAAAAGTCTTGTCTTAATTCAACTTTATGTGAAACATTTCACTTAATTTTAAACAGCTAACAACCACTTTAAGCCAAAGAAATAAATTAACTATAGTATATACTGATCAACTTCTTTAGCACAATTTATATTTTATTAATTGTTTTCGTTTTGATGAATATCTTTTTTCTCGGATTTTCGTCTTAAATTCCAAGGAAGTTTTTTTCAATTGTAATAATATGCAATTCTATTTTTCGTAATATTTCTGGCCCACTCTTACCGACCTATTCATTCAATTCCTCGAGTTTTCTTATAATAGGCCATAAAATGAGGAAATTCCCAAATTTTTTTTAGATATAACTAGGTATCTGGACTATTATGAGGTTTGTAATACATTCTGGAACAATGCCTTACAGGTTTTCCCCGCCTCTAAGCTAGGGTTTTAAATGAGGTATTTAAACTTTAAATGACCTTAAATGAAATCGAATTGATATATTGCCTCGTATATTGCATTGGGCTTCGGTATAATCTTCAAGAGTCCTAAAATGAAGGCCAAGTTTGTTAGCCAATCATTTAAGATAAAAATTCAAGAAGCTAGAAATTAGAAGTACTCAAAAAGACGGACAATTTATCCTCATGAATTTTTTTCGATACAAAAAATTACCGGAGTTATACCATTTACAAAATTCCAAAAAACAAACGAAAATGAACATTTTAAGCCAAACAACGGACGATATGAAAAAATGTCAGAGGTAGGAAAACGTTCCATTTTGAATAGCCTACAAGGTTATCAAAAAAAATTTACGAATTTTCTTGAAAAATCTAAAATTCAAATTTTGACCGCACAAAAATAAGAAAAAATCAAAAATTCCATTTTGCAGTTAAATTTGTTAGAAATTACTATTTGATAGAACGCGCAGTTTTGGTTTTATTCGTAAAAAACTGCTCCATTATATGATATGATATGATATGATATTATATGGTATTCTACTGTACTGTACTGTACTGTACTGTACTGTACTGTACTGCACTGCACTGCACTGCTTATTATGTTATATTCTATCATATTATCATATATTGTTATATTTATTATATTATTATTATATTTCATTTGAGAATAAATCTTTTCTAATTGGAGCTTCAACTATTTAGTAGTAGAAAGTGAAACTACTTTGTTGGAAATTAATCTTTTTGGTTGATGATTCCTCACTTTAGTTTAAAATCCTCTTTTTTTTAATTTAAATATTTTGTTTAAATTTTTTTCGGTGAAAAATAATTTTTTTAACTGAAAATTTCATTATTTCATGTTTGTTTGAGAATGTATCTTCTTCCGTTGAAACATCAATTATTTGGTTGAAAATTCTTCTATTGTGTTGAAAATTAAACATCTTTGGTCTAAAATTATTATTGTTCATTGATACTTCGTTTCTTTGGTTGCAAATTTAACTATTATGTTTAAAATTCCTTCAAACTTTCAAATATTTTTTTGATAATTTAGAAAATTTTATTAGAAATTAATCTTCTTTGATGGAAAAAATAACCGTCTTGGTAGAAAATGTATCCTTCTGATTAAGAATTGATCTCTTTAATTGAAAATTAGAAAATAAAAAACAACATAAAAAATTAAAAAATTTGAGTTTTGGACAAATAGCACAAACTATGAAAAAAATGAATCAACAAAAGTTGTTCATCCAAAAAAACAGCTACAAATTTGTCATTATAAACTTTTGATTGGATGCTTTTTTTTTTTTTGTTTTAATCGTGAGAAATAACATTAAAAATAAGAAATTAAATTGTTTGGAAAACGGCACAAGATACAAAATAAAATTAATAAACAAAAGTACAATATTACTTTTAAATCACTGATTGCAAAAGTAAGCAATTTTTCATTTCAATTTTTTCCACATTTTCCAACAAAGGACCTCTGAGGAAATGCTTGGCCTGCCCAAGCTCGCAGGTACCTGACCAGAAAGTAGGTCGTTGGTCAGGCCAGTCAGATAGCCTGATTTGGTCAAGAACGTGCCGACCACGGGTTTAATCCTTAAAGCCTTCCTCAAGCTTTATTTTTAGCCCATGCATTCGTTTTCACATGAATCCCGCTAAACGAATGAATTGTTCGATGTAATATTTTAACCACATCATCTGAAGAGCATAATGCCCAAAAAGAAAGTTTTTTTTTTCGTAAATGGTCTTGTTTTTTTTTTTCAATTAATCGAAAATCTGTTTCATTTCTGCGCCTGGAAACGAGCAATCTGCCACCGGGAAAGTACCCCCGTTGAACCTAAAACAGGCGCTCTGCAAATGCATATAAAATTTACGATAATTCACCGTGACGGTTCTCGAGCATGCTGAACCCAGGGGGTCGCTCGTAAATCAACCGCCCTTTCGATTGTTGCATCCTAACATGATTCGAGCCGCTTGAACGAAATTGATAATTATTAAAATATGCATAAATTGAATTTTTATATGCTGCATTAGGTTCATTACATAATTACGAGATGATCAAAAAAAGATAGAAAAAAATCGGTCAACCCATTCAATTTCTGTTGTGAGTTTTGGTAATTTTGCATTTTATTCTCGATTTTATATAAGATTACCTTCAATATTGAGAATTCATTTTAAAGAAAAAATAGCTTTTTAAACTTTTTCTCTGCTGGACGAAAAAAGATTACCTTTTTAACTAGACTGTTTATTTCATCACGCGGCGAAAATCACGAAACTACAATCGAAATGGTATTCGAATATTAATGGTTAGAGCAAGTGAAAAATTGGTCGTGGCAAAGTTAGGGAATTTTGAAAAGGAAGTTTGGGACTAGTGATTATTTTAGTTAGTAATTTATTCACCTTGTGTTTTTATTTCTTTTCTTACAGTTGCTTCATCCTGACGACTGTAATTGTAGTGAAGAATTTTATTATTTGGTTGCAAATTCAACGATTTTTATTAAAAAGTCATACTTTTTTTTTGAAATATCTAATATACATCTTTTTGGTTGAAAATGCCTTTTTTTGGTTGAAAAATAATTTTTAAACTAAAAACGTAACTATTTTTTGCTGAAAATTATATATTTTTTAAATTGAAAATTCAATCACTTGGGTGAAACTTGCACCACTTTGTTAAAAATTTATTTGTTTAAGGGGTTGATCTTATTGATTGAAAATTTAAATATTTTGCTGAAAATTCTATTTTTCATTTAAAATTAATTTGTTAACCTAAAAATGTAACTTTCCCATTTTTCTTGTGTTTTTGAAAATTATTATTTTCTGGTTAAAAATGCTGTCTTTTGGCTTGAATGTTTAATAATTTCTTTGATATTTTTTCCTGTCTTGGCTGGAAAATCTTTATTTGTTGAAAATTCGTCTTTTTGATTAGAAAATTCGTTTCTTTTGTAGAAAATTAATAATTTCGGATTGAAAATTCAACTTTTTTGTAGACATTTTTTTGGTTTGTTAAAAGTTGACATACTTTATTAAACATTCATTCTTTGGTTGCAGAATGGCAAATTCATAATTTTAGTTGAAAACTCCTCTCTTCGGTTCAAAATTCAACTATTTAGTTCAAATATATTTTACTGAAAATTAATCACCTTTAGTTAAAAATTAAATTATTTCTCTGTAAATAGGTGTCTTTTGTTAAAAATTTGTCTTTTTTGGTAGAAAATTAATTTTCTGTGCTGAAAATTCGACGCTTTCGTTAAGAATTCATCTTTGTAGGTTAAAAGTTTAACTATTTGGTCGAAGGTTAAAAATTTAACTATTTCATTGAAAATTCGTTTTCCTGTTATTGTAAATTCGTCTCTTTTTTATTAGAAAGTTTATTTTCTTTATTAACAATTCAATGACTTGGTTGGAATCTAAAGAAACAGTAATAAAAAATCATCTTATTGGCTGAAAATTGAAATATTTTGTCGAAAAACCTTTTGGTTGAACGTAGAACTACATCGTTGAAAACTCACTTTACTTCTTGAAAATTGAACTATTCTGTCAAAAATCATTTTTTTTGCGTACATTTTTTTGGCTGAAAATTTAACTATTCCAGTTTTGGTTCAAAATTCATATTTTTCTAGTAAATTTATCTTTTTTGGTAGAAATTAAAAATCTTCCTAATTGAAAATTGAACTAATTGATTGAAAATTAAACTTCTTTTCCTTTTTTTGTTTACGAAAATTGGTTTGTTTAACTGAAAATTTAACTATCCCTGGCGGATCGGCCGAACGCAAACATTACGCTACAGCGTAATGGTAAAGTAACGGTAAAGTAATGGTAAAGTAATATGCCATTATAATAAAAAAAAGGAACAAAATTAATATGTAAACTGTTGCAATTATAAGAAAACCTTAAAATATACGTTAAATGGTCATGCCGTAATTGCAACAGTTTGCTTTTGCAGCGTTAAAAAATAAAAAAACAAAGTGACCGTCATTTAAGTCGGGCCCCTGCATATTGGCAACTCGCTAACGTGGTTTCAAGTGGGTTGCCAGTCTGCAGGGGCCCGACTTGAATGACAGCCACTTTGTTTTTTTATTTTTTAACGCTGAGAAAGCAACTTTTTGCAATTACGGCATGACCATTTAACGTAAATTTTAACGTTTTATTATAATTGCAACAGTTTACATATTAATTTTGTTCCTTTTATTAATTATAATGCCATATTACTTTACCATTACTTTACCATTACTTTACCATTACGCTGTAGCGTAATGTTTGCGTTCGGCCGGTCCGCCAGGGATTCCATTTTTGGACGAAATTTATCGTCTTTAGTTAAAAATTCAACTATTCGGTTGAAAATCTATGTTATTATTTGTTTGAAAATTGGTTTATTCTGTTGAAAATTTGTCATTTTCTGGTAGAAAATTAATTTCCGTTGTTGAAATGTCGTTTTGGTAAATAATTTAACTTTGTAGGTTGAAAGTTAAACTATTTGGTTACAAATTTAAATATTTAGTTGAATTTTTTTTTAACTGAACTGTTTGGTTGAAAATTTAACTATTGTTGGTTCAAGTTTTGGTTGAAAATTCAACTGTTTTCTTGAACATTCGCCTATTTCGACAGAAAATTCGTCCTTTTCGAGTTAAAATTCACTGTTTTGTTAAGAATTAAACTGTCTTCCAAAAAATTCAATTATTTCGTTGGAAATGCAACTGTTTTTAGTTGCAGTTTAATCTTTTCTGTTTAAAATTCGATTATTTAGTTGAAAATTCATCTTTGTAGGTTGCAATAAACTCAACAGTTTGGTTACCAAATCAACTTATTTGTTGACAGTGTCATTATTTCATTGCAAATGAACCTACATCAGCTAAATTATAAACAGAACAAAATATTGAATTTCAAAAGTATCATTAAATTATTTTTCGAAGCTGAAAAAGAGATTAAATTTAAATATTTTCTGTCTTAGCGGCGTGATGTTCCGCCGTCATAAAATAAACAATGTCCAAAAAAAACTTTTTGTTCTATAAAATCAGATTTTAGGGGCGTAAGAGAAATTCCGCATGACACTTTTTCAGTTCCACTAGACCTACGATTTCTACTATGTTCCGTGGAAAGTATTATTTCTTTACTGTAAAAAAGGACCTGGAAAAATGTATATTTCTGTCCTGGAAAACCTGGAAAAGTCCTTGAATTTTTGTTTGAAGAAACGCTAGACACTCTGATTTAATAAATGAACTATTTTGTTGCAAATGCGTATATTTGGCTGACTAAAACTACTTTTTTCTTTGAGATTAACATCTTTTTTGTTCAAAATATGAACTATTACATGTTTACTTCAGAAGTCATCAGCTCCTTGGGTTAAAAATCAAACTATAGTTTCAACTGTTATACTTTTTATGCTTTTTACACTTTTCTCTATACTTTATATTTGTAACTCACTACGATAACTTAAACCAAATATAAATATTTGCAACAAAATAGTTCATTTATTAAATGAAAAAGATGACTTCTTACCGAAATAGTTGCATTTTCAACGAAAAAAGATTAAATTTCAAGCAAGAATATTAATTATCTACCAGAATAAGACGAATTTTTATGAAAGTTTAAACGAGAAAGGTAGAATAACTTTCAATTTTGATTTAATATGAAAAAAATACTTCATTTTTGATATATGTTATTATTATCTTGGATATGAAAAGAGCTGAATATTCAACAAAAAATTTAAAGTACATTTTCAATGTACAAAATTAAATTTGAAAAAAAAAAACGAGTTCAAAAAGGAATGTTTTTTTAACAAAATAATTCAAGATATCATCTGATGACAGTAAAAAGTACCTATCACGCCTGGATATCAATCCGAGATACACTCCATCACAATTTTATGATTATAGCTCTTTTCCTTTTCCAGATGTGGTTAACAGAAAAAAGTTACAAACAGAAGCGCGCGCGCACGCACGCAAACACACACGAACATCTTTCCAAAGGGACGAATTATATCTAAATATGTCAAAAAAGTATATTCAGAAATTTAGGTCATTCCAAACCCCCTCTATGAGGAAGCGATAATGAATTGAATAATCGTAAATTGAGTAATCAATTAATTAAGTACTCCGATGTGCAATTATCTGAACTCCTGGAATCTGCATTTGTCTTTCGCTAAAGATCAAAGTAAATCGACCGCCGACAATGAATACTGTTACAATCTTTGAAATCGCGCAAAACAAAATTAAAAAATTACCAAAACTCACAACAGAAATTGAATGGGTTGATCGATTTTTTTCTATCTTTTTTTGATCGTCTCGTAATTATGTAATGAACCTAATGCAACATATGAAAATTCAATTTATGCATATTTTAATAATTATCAATTTCGTTCAAGCGGCTCGAATCGTGTTAGGATGCAACAATCGAAAGGGCGGTTGATTTACGAGCGACCCCCTGGGTTCAGCATGCTTGAGAACCGTCACGGTGAATTATCGTAAATTTTATATGCATTTGCAGAGCGCCTGTTTTAGGTTCAACGCGGGTACTTTCCCGGTGGTGGATTGCTCGTTTCCAGACGCAGAAATAAAACAGATTTTCGAATAATTTAAAAAAAAAAAAAACAAGACCATTCTTCGAAAAAAAAAACTTTCTTTTTGGGCATTATGCTCTTCAGATTATGTGGGTAAAACATTACATCGAACAATCCATCCGTTTAGCGGTATTCATGTGAAAACGAATACATGGGCTAAAAATAAGGCTTGAGGAAGCGCCTTAATGGAGAGCCCATGCAGCTTTCGAAAAACTATCTTTTGAAACAGTCAGGCCTGAGATAGTAAATAATAGAAACATAGGCGGGTAGGCTTTAGGAGTCTAGCTAGATCACTGGGTGTACGTTTGTATATTAGGGTGGCCCTTATTTTTCACTCTTCGAATTTCTCTGCTCTCACCCCCCAGTTTTGTTTGAATGCTTAAAAAAAATCTCCCTCAAATTTGAGCAAAATCGGTTAATATTTATGGGTCGCGCAAAGCCCATGAAGTTTCTCATTGATTTAACATGGGAAAAAGTCAGCCTTTGGTAAATCTAATATTTAAACGTGATAATTTGTTAAAAATAATTCCGCGTTTTAGTATATTGTTCAGAATTTCTCAGAGAATAAGAATCAATCATAAATATATAAACAAAATTAAATTGTTTAAACAATTGAATATTAGTCAACAAATGACTGGGTATTCTTAAATTGCTGATCAATGATTATTTATGTAAAAAAACTTACAATATACTAAAACACAGAATTATTTGTAACATATTATCAGGTTTAAATATTAGATTTACAAAAAGCTGACTTTTTCCCATGTTAAATCAATGGGAAATTTCATGGTCTTTACGCGACCCCTAAATATCAACCGATTTTGCTCAAATTTTGAGACTTTTTTTTGGGCATTCGAACAAAACTAGGGAGTGAAAGGCTGAGAGCAGAGAAATTCGAGAAAAAAATCCATCAAGTATAAATAAGAACCACCCTAGTGTATATTACTGGGTTAAACTCCAATACTGATTTATTTTGCTATCGAATTTTCTCAACTTCTGTTACTCATTACATAATTTTAGTTGACACATCAACTTTTTCGCCTAAAATACAAGTATTTCTGTTAAAGATTCATAATTTTCGTTCAAAATGAATCAATTTCATTGAAAATGTAACTAGTTCTTGAAAAATTATTGTGTTTAACTGAAAATATAACTATTCCATTTTTCGTTGAAAAAATATCCTTTTTTTATTTGGAAATTCAACTATTTGGTCGAAAATTCATCTATCCGAGTTAAAGATTCCTTATTTTAGTTGACACATCGACTTTTTCGTTTAAAATACAACTATTCCTGTTCAATATTCATCTGTGACGCACAGTAGAATACAAATATAATAAGTATTATTTTTTATATCATAATAAATGTATAAATGGTGTGTGCGTGTGCATGTGAAGGAAAGAATTAAATTTCATGTAACCAACGACCAAAGAAAAACAAAAATGTAACAAACAACTCTAACAGGGAGACAGAAGGAAGGAGAAAATTTTAAATCTTTAACATCTCTGAACAGTGAAGATAGCAGATGAAAAATACGAAAAGTTAAGAGAAAGATAATTAAGCCTGAAAGCATAGAAAGATCACAAACAATGGAACTATATCTCCGAGGTCAGCAGATTCCAGTCACATCCGCTGTCCGCGTAGTAAGACCATCAAGTCGCGAGAAATGCAATTCAGCCGTTTTTGACCGATTAGCCGCCTTCAGGTGTAACAAGTGGTCTAGGATAAGTAGTTCCGCCCCACCTACTGCTTCGCGAGTGTCATAACAACTCATCCAAGGGACAAAGCTACCTGGCAGATTCCGATCTTACATCATACGCAAGCTCAATTAACCGTTGGAGTATAACAAAATTTCCAAAGAAGACAACGCAACGTTCAATGGTTTGGATTTTTAGGAAAAATAGCAGGACCTGCCATAGGAGTATTAAACTACGAAGATGGGGAATGGTATGAAAACGCAATAGAAAATCGAAATAAGGCACAGAATAATATATTCAAACTCATGGGTGAGCAAACGCATGTAATAAGATCGGAACTGCAGAAATTATATCATATGACGGAGCAGCGAGATGTGGAATTGGTCCAACTACAAATGCAAATTGATAATATTTGAAGCAATGTCAATTCGCTTGAAGGTAAAATGACCCGTCATAATTACACTGCAATCCTGGGAAGAACATCCATCATTTTGGGATCCAGCATTGACTAGTACGAGAAGTCTATAGAGCAACTGATAGCAGTGATACAATCCGCCCGGGAAGGAAGATTGAATCTGGCGTTGATCACCAATGAACCACTATCCACTATCGCGAGGGAGGCCCAGGATCATTTACCAGATTTAGAATTTTCCGTCCCACTTCCACAAGTAAATTTACCTAATCCGGCTCGCATCTCAGCCGTATCGCTGCGAATGCAGAATGGAAGATTGATGATCGCCTTGGATATCCCCCTTCTAGGACGAATAAGATATCAACTTTATCAATTTCATCAAATACCCATAAGCCAACATGTGGTAAACAATCAGAATGGAACAGGCCGAGCCTATATTCTACCTAGGACCCGTTCTTTGGCAATGGATGATGAAAAAGAAATTACCTTCACCTCGAGGAGAACATTCTCCAAACTTGTGAATTACTGCGTGGAAGGCATATTTGTCATTCTACGCAAGCGGTTTATGATGCAACAATAGTCAAAAGTTGCGATGCCGAACTATTGAGACACCCCTCTACTTCAGGCTTGCGTAGCTGCGACATACGTATCTCATTTAATCAAAAATCTTACTGGATATTCATAGTATCCTTAGGAGGGTGGCTATACTCCTTGGTGAACCCAGAGACAGCATACTTGAGCTGCCCAGGAAGACACACACAGGAGATTAAGGGAATAGGCACAGGTTTATTACAACTAGCACGTGGGTGCACCCTGAGGACAGAGAGCATCACATTGTCAGCAATTATGATGAGGGAAGATATGCAGGAATACATTCACGTTCCAAAAATACACCTTGATGTCTGTGACATCTCCCCTGTAATGCTGGAACATCGTGAAGCCTTAATAACACCACTAAACACCAGCAGCAATATCCAAATACAACTCCTTCCATTATGTACAGGACTGGAGACTGATACTACATTACTTGATTTAGACCACGAATGGCATACTCTCAGTCAAAATCAGATAGAGGCACAGAATCATTATACTCTAACTCATTCAGCCCTCGGCAGTATTGGCTTTATTGGAATATTTTTCCTAATATATATTGTGCGGCGTCCTCTAATCATTCTTGGGTGCAGACTTCTACAGTATTGCAATGAAATACAACGGCACAGTTCCCTCAAGCAACCGGAGCCAGCAATCCGAATAGGAGCCTCAAACCGAAATACAAGGACACCAAGGATTCAACGTCGAACTTCAGTTGACTATGACACGCCAACGAAGGAACCCCGTAGTTTGAACTCCGTTTTAACTTTAAAACCCATGGAACCAGAGAAAATAAGGGAAATAGATGAAACACCATCCACTCTACGCAAAACCACACCTGAATCCGCCTCCTTAGGAAAACCCTTACGACGCCACGTGCCGCCTCAAAACATCAGATGTCAACTCTCACGTGAATGTAAATTCATATATTTGTGTGTATGTATTCTTAAATTTTTTTTCTTAATTAACCACATCTAGGACTGCCTCTTTTTGAAGCGCCGTGCGTTAATTACATCGACAGTAGTTTAGTTTCTAGTAGGTTTATACTATATACAAAAACAAAGGGAAGCCTTCTTTTCTTGTAGTAGAGGATTGTTATCTCTAAAGTACTTCCAAATGTCATTATGTTAAAATGTCCGCTCATGAACTTTAAAACATATAACCACCCGTAAGGCCGCATCATAACTGAAGCGCCGTAAACGTAAAAAAAAAAAGAGAAAAATGTTATTGTTGCATTCTTATGCTGACATCCAATTCATGTTATAGTGAATGGAAATAATCTATCACCTACACGATGGTCAAGGGACGACGATCACAAAAAAGGGGGTAAAATTGTGACGCACAGCAGAATAAAAATATAATAACTATTATTTTTCATATCATAATAAATATAAGCATGGTGTGTGCGTGTGCGTGTGAAGGAAGTAATTAAATTTCATGTAACCAACGACCAAAGAAAAACACAAATGTAATCAAACACCTCCAACAGGGAGACAGAAGGAAGGAGAAAATTTTAAATCTTTAACATCTCTGAACAGTGAAGATAGCAGATGAAAAATACGAAAAGTTAAGAGAAAATAATTAAGCCTGAAAGCATAGAAAGATCAGAAACAAGAAACCAAATTTCGGAGGTAAGAAGATTCCAGTCACGTCCGCTGTCCGCGTAGTAAGACCATCAAGTCGCGAGAAATGCAATTCAGCAGTTTTAGACCGATCAGCCGCCTACAGGTGTGACAAGTGGTCTAGGAAAAGTAGTTCCGCCCCACCTACTGCTTCGCGAGTGTCATAACAATTCATCCAAAGGGCAAAGCTACCTGGCAGATTCTCTCCGACAGTACAAGTGGTAGCTCTAGCTCCCAGGATTGATTGTTCTGGCCCGTCACCCGCGATTTAGTTCGTTTGGTAAACTTTCCTTTTCGACTTTTCGGGAGTGACGTACACTCCCACTAAAAGAAAACGGAAAAGTGTTTGAAGTCAAACAGAATTTTTAATATTAAACTACTTGTTGCATAAGTAACTCAGCTATTTTCGACCAGAGACAACGTTGGTAACGTATCGTAAAAGTTATCTCACACTCACACCTACACAGCTATACACCAATCATTTACTAAATAAATGTCAGTTAAAGTGGATATCAGTGTTATTTGAAATTATTTAAAATCAGCACCCTCACACCTAAATTCAGCGGAACGTGCTGAAAGGATAGAGCGGAAATCCAATCCCACAATCCGTGAATAAAAACACGTAAAAATAATCCAGTTCTTCGGTTAACAATTTTAACCGTACGCAACATCATCATTTTCGTTCAGAATGGATCAATGTCATTGAAAATTTAACTAGTTTTTGGAAAATTAATTTGTTCAACTGAAAATTCAACTATTCCCGTTTTTGTTGAAAAAATATCCTATTTTTAGTTGGAAATTTTACTATTTGGTCGTGAATGCATATTTTCGAGTTAAAGATTCATTATTTTAGTTGACACATCGACTATCAACCAAAAAAGTCTCAGAAAAGAATTTTTGAACTTGTTTGAAAATCTTAGAAACCAGTATCTCTGTTATGTAGAAACGAATTTTACAAAGTACCTTGTCCTTTGAATTTAGGATCTAAACACGCAGGTAATGAAAATCAGGCCTTGAAAGCTTGAGTAATTCTTGATTAACTCTCGTGTTGAATTATCTCTTTCAAATATACATAGGAAATTATGTACTTCTATATTAAATATTTTCAAACCATCGTCTTATCTCTTTCATCCTTTAGAAAAATTGTGAACATGTTAAATAAAACAAAATTATTATTAAATAAAAGTAAGGGGCGACTCAAAAACTATTTTCCCCCAACAGGGGGGGGGGGGGGGGTCTAACAGGTTTTCTGATTTGTGACGCAGGAGGAGGGAGGAGGATTAACGTCGAATGTGACGTCTTGGAAATGCTTGAAAAAAATTTAATTAGTGATTTCATTTTGGAATTAAAGCAGCTATAGGTATGAAGTCTGTATTTATAAATACATACTTCATACTTTTTTCTATATTTCCCTCTTCAGCCTTTTTTTAGAGAATTCCTCATTTTCCCTTGTTTTCGAAAAACTTCCCTTTCTCTTGTCTGTTCGCATAAATGCAAACTGAATTACTGGAACCCAATAAAAAAAATCGCTTATTTTTTTTTTGAATTTCATTCAGTTAATTCACTCGGTGCAGGGAGTAATGTGGGGAAGGGAGTGTAGATTTTTAGATTGATCTAGAATTCCCGTGTTATTCATTTAAATAATACTGATAAATTTCTCTAGCGATATATATATATATATATATATATATATATATATATATACATTTAACTTATGCAAATTTAAGAAAAATGTGAGAAAAACTGGAAAAATGTTAAAAGATATTCGCCTAGTACAGAATGTAGACTTTTGAAGATTTAAAATATTTCTGAATTGTCAAAAAGGATTCTGAAGATTGTAAGGTAATTATTTCAAAGTATGCAAATTAAAAAAAGATACATAAGAAGAATCCGGATCATTTTAAAAGATATTTATCTAGAAGGTTATAAGTTTTTGTAAAGACTCAATAATATTAAAAAACTTGAAAACACTTGAACAATTTTTTGACCAAATATAGACATTGGAAGATTTTACGGCAATTTTTTTAGTTCAAAAATTAAAAAAAAATGTTTAAAAAAATGATGTAATTTTAAAAGATATTTATGAATTTTAGAAGTGTGGAGAGATTATAAATATTTTAAAACTATAAAATATTTCCAAAACTTCATAAAATATTCTTGGGTTTCTTGTAAACTTGTTTTACCTGTAATAATATGCAAATTCTATTTTTGTAATTTTCGGCTCACACCTACTTATCCATTCATTCTACTCATCGAGTTTTCTTACAATAATAGAAATAAACAAACATTTTTTAGACAAATATTTTTGTGAATAAGTGAATCATAGAACCATGAAATTTCTGAAAAATTGTCCCTCAAAATATATATTTATTTCATGTTTATTCTGATTTGCCTACAGATAAGATGTTTTGAATTGTTTCCAACTATTTTATTGCATATTAAGCTCGTCTGCACTGTAACAGGAATTTCATTTCAGATTTATGCTCATAAGCTGTTTCGATACTGTGGAAAAATGGCTTTAAAATGAGCCTAAGAACATTACAAACTGTTGATTATTTCGGATATTACATAAAGTTTAAGAAGACATTAGAAATTTACACTATTTTTGCATTATCTACTTAAGAAATTGACAAATTGGCTTTATTCTGAGTTCATGCATATAGAATTTTGAGAGCATTCAACATTTTAAAGAGAAAAAATTTTAGCTCTGTCATAATTAAAATTAGGAGAACTTAATCAGTTATCAAAAACGAGGTGAACTAACTCTTGCCCGACAGTATGTTATAAATATGCAGTTAGCATTTTATGTTCATGGTAACTCTTGTCATTGTAACTTCGCGCAACGTCTGAGAAATGCCGAAAACTGCGTAGTAACTCTCGGAACTAAGTCTACCGGCCAAGGGGGCGCTTTTAACAGTTCAATTTTGACGGAGTCTCGTATTCCATTACATGAGCAATCTTCCACCTCATCTCTGGTTAGATACTGTTTTCAAACTCCTGTTTCCTTTACAAAAAAAAGTCAAATATAACCGGTGCCGTGTGACAAGTAAGATTTTAAAACTTCCGCAGGACGAGCTTAAATTACGGCACAAAAGACTTATAAACTGAAATATGACCTAAAACTTCCTTAATGTTGCCTCCGCGAGAGCTTCAATTAATTATTGGGTAGTTTGGATCGATTTGTTGGTCTTCAGAATACCTACGTAGAGTCAACTTGTGTTCCGGGAAACCGAGGGAAGGGGTGGTACCCCTAGAAAAAGCGAAGAAGAAGCCGTTGGCACACCTACAATAACCAGATAGCGAGGGTAGACCCAAGGAGTCGGTGCGGGACGAGAAGAGGGCTCCTGACTAATCGGATGCCGGGGACCAATCGACCTCTCCAGCCATAATTTGTGGCATTTAAAATAGTGGGATTGCTTTACTGCTAGCCTACCATACCCGTAACAGACTAAGGGCCGATTTCACCAACTCCGATTAAGTTGTTAATCCCCGATTATTGTAATTTAATCGGAGCCTTGCGTTCTACCATTTCCGTAACGCTGGTTAAGAGAGTTTAATCATCATTTAATTTAACCGCCCGATTTTGGCTGATTAACGGACGTAATGCGTGATTACCGATGGTAGCACCAAACGTAACCTATAGAATTGCAGTGTGCGTTCAGTATACAGTTCGAAAATGGAAAATTTCTTTTATGATGATTTTCTATCATCTGATGATGATGAAGATATTCTGCACATTATCAATAGAAGACCGAGAGTAATTAAAGAACGAGTGAATTATTTAGAGACATTGGGTGTTCATCCATATTCATTTTCACAAATAAACACAAATAACTGGACAAATCTTCACTCGTCTTCTTTTCTTCGAACTATGTAGCCAGCACGTTACTGTTTGTTCACACGCAATATGACCTCAGCGACCGATGCTCGCGCACGTACTTCACGGGACTTGAAAGTTGACCAATCAGAATCGTCGGATGAAGAGAAAATGGAAGTTATTGTGAATGGGGTATATGATTAAATAATGGAGAATCAAAACTTGATGATAGGACACGGTGGAACGCATTAGAAGTTAATGTCGGTTAAAACCTTGATTAAAAAATAATCTTGATTAGTTAATCGCCATTTTAATCGCTGTTTTTGAAATCGGCCCTAAACCTTGACAGAAAGGAGTATCCCTATACAGGGTGTCCCACGAGAACTTTGGTTCCCTTTAGGGCGTGCGCGCGTCACGGCGAACAGGCAGTCCCCCAACAAAGCGCTTGATGTAGTGATGGCAATCACTCAATTCGTTAAAGTTCGAGTTTGATCAAGCTGAAAAATAACTTGTAATGAATTCTTGTACAAATATTTGTACAAGAATTCATTAGAAGTTATTTTCCAGTTACATAAACTTAAAGAATAATGATAAAGAACAGATAATTCGCTACAATACGTTTTAAAACACGTTCTTTTTTTGTAATGGTATTTCATACTTTTTGACAATTTTCCAAAGGAGGGTACCGAGAATAATGGAAATTTGGTCCCACGCCCTCCACTAATAGGACTGGTACCAAATGAAAGCTCTTGTTGAGTAGATCAAACTTTACAACGGGCACGTCGTTGTAGAATTTAGCCTTCATACTGTTTTCTGCCATTCGATGTCAAAATTGACACTAAGAGTGAAAGTAATGTGTGGGGCAGAATGCGTCGAGTTTCCCCACCTAGACTGATTGTTTCTCTGTTATAATGTTGAAACTTGGCTGAATTATAGTCCGACTAGACGTTTATTAATTTACCAAACCATAGGTCCATTTATCAAGTGGTTATCAATACACAGGGGCCTGAAGCTTTTACATTTTCAGGTGCCTTTTCACCTTCACGTTAGTGTAACTTCTCTTAGGAATATAATTTTTTTCGAAAAATCTCTTAAAAATAGCTTCTTACACTTTTTAATGTCATGTAGAAGAAAAAGTGGCCTGAAAATAATTACTTGCTCAAATCCAGATTTTACGCTCTCGCTTTACTGCACCGCCCTTTCTTCTGCTGGCTTCACACTTCACAGGGCGGCCCCCCCCCCCCAGGGCATATCTTAACGCTCTATACGCTTGGATAATTGCTGCTTTTACCACCGAACCGTAAACATCGCAACTCTGCTGACCTTGCAAGCGCCTCTCTCTCGCCCCTTTCGACCTCCTTGTACTGTATCTCAGGAAACACCATAGCGGGACTCCAATGTATCTTCAAATAATCTACAGTAGTTTTTGAAGTATACTAAATCATTCGCTTCTCCTGGAATAAAATAAATGCATCTATTTTTGGCTAGCTTGAATATGAAGCGGAAAGTGGTGGCAGCAGTGGAGCGAGATCTTTCTCGACCCAATGATATCCCCACTCATCGGTTCACATTCAGGCTGGCTAAAAGTAAATGCATTCATTTAATACCTCCGATGCACCCAGCCTGACCGAGGACTTAGTTGGACGTAAAAGGTTCCATCGTTAATATCATCCTAAAAGGTATTAAAGACGAAGAATTTCGTGATCGTCACTTGTCTTGTACTGGAAGTGCATGGCAATATTAGTGTCCGCTAGGGTTTTTTATTTTTTTCAAATCTATTTTCTTAGTTTTATTTAGGTTGACTAGAACTGTAAACATGTAAATTGTAAGTACACTTGGATACTCAAGTTTTTTTTATTCTCTTGTAGTATTTCAGTTTCTTTGAGTTAACAATATAATTGCAAGCGTATATAATAATACTTCTTTGAGTTAAACTGTAATTGTAAGCGCGTATCAAAATACGCGTGTAATACACTTATATAGTAAGCGTCTGTATTTCTTAAAATCTATTTTTGTAGTATTACTTAAGCGTAACTATAAGTGGATAACAAGAAGATAGGCTCTCGGCTATTTCTTGATTTATTATTGCAGTGTTTCGTTTTCTATTTTCTGTTTTAGTGTCATTGTGTTTATCTATAATTTTGAGCGCATAATCAGTCCGTTTGCTCGTCGCTGCTTAGTCAAAAGGTAAATGCCATCTAATAAAAAAAATCCGTTGCCTGCTGAGCCAGAAAAAACTACAGGGCTAGGAACTAGTCAATCTGAACAGGTTTTAAGCCGAGAAAAATGTGCCTGTTGTGGTAGAAGTCCTAGAAATGACATACGTTATTCTATCGTGAGTCAGGAAAATAAATCATTGCAGGAGGAAGCTTGCAGAGAAGCAGAAAGTCGTTGGAGAGCAAAGCACAGGAGCCATCTATAGTATACCATCTACCAGTAGCTCACAGAATGACATAGTGTTAGAAACACCGCGTGCATCAGTCTCACATAAACAATGTGTCTTCCGTGGTAAAGGTCGCACCAGTCTTTTCTGTATAAATGAGTCGTTCAGGAAACAAGTGATGCCAGAGTCTGCAGAGAAAATGATGACTTCTTCTGGGAGTTTAAACCACCTGCACCTTACTTGTACAATTATAACGCAACGCAAGTGCAGGATGCGTTTAATATGCTGAGGGATATAGCACTAGATGCAACAAATCGATCTTTCTATTTTGATGCTCCTGCTGAAATTCCTGAGAATATACAGGGTGTCCCAGACTCAAGTGTCCGGACTTATATAGCCATATAAAAATTAAAAAAAAGAAATAGAAAATTCCTTTTCCAAAAATCAGTTGAACTTTTAGTTTTTAGTATATAAGCAGTGGCTAGGAATAAAGAAACGTCAGTTCCTTGATCTACTTAATATGCTTCCAAACCTCAAGAATCTCAAAAGGCCTTCCACTGCTCTTGCAATTTACTTAAAGAAACTGAGATCGGGAGAAAGCCATGAAAGACTTTCTATGAAGTACGGAATTCTTGCTAGTACAGTAGGTGACATACTAGACAAAGTCAGGAATATACTCTCAAATGATTTCGTACAAAATATCTTGGTTTTAATCACTTAACAAGAGAGCAAGTAATAGAACACAACACAACAGTGTCACGAATACTTTATTCTCCAGATAATGACAAGATGATCACGATACTAGACGGTACTTACTTATATATACAACAAAGTTCGAACTATCAGTTTCAGCGTCAAACATATAGCGTTCAAAAGAAAAGGAATTTGGTGAAACCATTTCTTGCTGTCTCGCCTGACGGATATATTTTAGACGTCTTTGGAACCTGCAAAGCGACTGATAATGATGCCACTATCATTCAAGACATAATGAAGCGCTTCCAAAATGGGCGTACTTTTTTCACCCTGGAGATGTCTTACTTGTCGACCGTGGCTTCCGCGATGCTCTTCAAACAGTACGCAACTTGCACTTGGACGTTAGAATTCCGGAATATGTTCATTGTGGTGAAAGCCAACTAACGGTTCAACAAGCTGATCGTTTTAGACTTGTTACAAAATGTCGCTTCGTCGTTGAAGTATGTAACGGCAGAATTAAACAAATCTTTCGATATTTTGATAAACAGTTTCAAAATGAATCTCTCCCACACATGGGAGAATACTTCAGAAACGCTGCGGCTTTTAATAATGCATTTTATGACCATGTGTAGTCAGACAAGAATGACGCAGAAGCCATTGCTATTAGAATGTTGTCGCTTATGGATGCACCTAACAGTCTAAAGGCGTTAGCAACTCAAGTGAAGTTAAACAGCCTGAGAAAGGATTTCGATCGCTTTGAAGTTATGTCTCATGAAAGTATTCCAGAGTTTCCTCATCTTACAGAATCAGACCAGCGAATTATCGGCTTAGGCTCTTACCAACTCTCTCCAGCCGATTCTTACTATGCTGAACACGTAAATGAAGATGGAAAGTCAATATTAAAGCTATTAGACCGTTGTTAGCGAGGGCAAAGATTCGTTCTCGTCATTCATTTGCTACAAAATACTTCCTATATATTCTCGCCGATTTTGAGAAGTCTGAACATGAGTCAATTATTGGTCATTACTGTCACTGTAAAAACGAAAGTATTTTGGATATGGAAAGTTCCAAGAAAGAATTAAAAATTCAGCAGCCAACTTGAATAATATTTGTGTTGTCACAGAATTCTCGGATGACAAGTAACCATCATCATCTGAAATTGAGACGTCACGGTACATCTAAGCCGAATACTTAAAGAAGGCTACATTCTATTACATTCATCAGATAACAAAACTCTACCGTTTGATACCTTTCTCAAGAATGGGCGATGATGGGCCTTTTTCGGTGTCCTCCTTTTTGATTTTTCAGAAAAAAAATAAAACTGCAAAATGAAAAAAAACCCTTATGATAGACTTATGGGGTAAGACCACGTTTTCGAAATCGATTTCATTGAAATTTCGAGCCCTTTTTCCGAGCGTGCCGGGCCGCTCTGCAACGACTACCTGCGTCTATTACTACTACTATTACTACTATTACTATTGCCTATTTTTGTATCCATCAATTCTTAAGAGTTCTATGGCACTAATAGAGATATCGCCACGCTGGCGTTACAAGTATTTTCAGTTATAAATGCTTTAGTACACGCCAGCAACTCACGTTAGTACAGCATAGGTGCACGTGTAATACGGACTTTGAACGCGTTTTTCTCAAAACACGTTCTTTGAAATCGGCACGCAGCATAACTCAAACAATTTTCAATATTTTCAATCGGGTTTTTTCCTACATCTATATAATAGTATTCCAAAGAAAAACACGTAGCCCATTTTCGATAAATTAATTCAAACAATTTTTATAAACAATTAAGGGCATGTGACATAGCCAAATACCTACATTACCGACCTCACTTTTTCAATTTTCCAAATTTTTTTTTTGAATCTAAGAACTTTTTTTGTAAATAAAATATCGGGCTGAAACTTTGGAAAATGTATGAGAAGACAATAAACTACGTTTACGTACTTTATTCGATGAGGAATTTCGCAAAAAATTATTCTCGAAGAAATTGAAACTGGGTGAATTTTTTGAACCTAAGAACTTTTTTTATAAGTGAAATATCGGCTTCAAACTTTGAGAAATTCAAGAGTCGACAAAGAAGTACGTTTATGTACATCTTCTGAGTATAAAAGATGCAAAAAGAAAAATTCCAACTAAATGTCAACAACGCTTGCCAGTTCGGTCGGTATTCGCGATGAGCACGAAAATGCGAAGTCTGGCGGCCACTGAACGAGGCCAATAGCGATTTCAATACTTACATAATTCAATATTGAAATAACATATTTCACTCAACTTTTATGCTGGACGCAACTTTCAAAAAATATTATTGTAAGATCACCGCATTACCAATCTTTGACAGCGTGGACCCCACATTTCAGATGTAGACGAGTCAGCTGATAGAGCATCGATTAGTGGCCGCCAGACTTCGCATTGTCGTGCCCATCGCAAATACCGACCGAACTGGCAAGCGGAACCGGAGTTGACACTTAGTTGGAATTTTTCTTTTTGCATCTTTTATACTCAAATAATGTACATAAACGTACTTTACTGTCGGCTCTTGCATTTCTTAAAGTTTGAAGCCGATATTTTACTTATAAAAAAAGTTCTTAGGTTCAAAATATGCACCCAGTTTTAATTTCTTCGAAAATAATTTTTTGCGAAGTTCTTCCTCGAATAAGGTACGTAAACGTAGTTTATTGTCTTCTCATACATTTTCCAAAGTTTAGGCCCGATATTTTATTTACAAAAAAGTTCTTAGATTCAAAAAAAAAAAATCGGAAAATTGAAAAAGTGATTTCGGTAATGTAGGTATTTGGCTGTGTCACATGCCCTTAAGTTCCATTTTTTTTTTGGTCGAAAAATGAGTTTTTTTTTCAAATGCCAAATTCTACAACGATGTGTCCATTGTAAAGTTTGATCTACTCAACAATAACTTTCATTTGGTACCAGTCTCTTCAGTGAGGGGCGTGGGGCCAATTTTCGTTACCCTCTTTGGTATTTTAAATTTCTTAAAAGTTTTTTTGCTGAATTTGAAATAATTACAAGCGTAATCTTCGAGTTATAATCCCCAGCTCCATAATGATACTCTGAAACCCCCAAAAAAATACCCCTATTATTTTTAGCTAAAGAAATACCAACTCTCTCAAAGTGATGCCGCCAAACAATTTTTAAATTATAAATAATCACCGAAGGCACGTTCGTCAAACTCCAAGCTACATTCCCAACCCCATAATAATATTCTGCAACCCGCACATACCTCCGCTAGTGTTTTTAATTAAAGTAATACAAATTCGCTCAAGCTGTTGCCGCGAAAAATTTTAAAATTATAAATAAACACCAAAGTCACGTTTGGAAAACTTCAAGCTACTTTTTTTTACCCCATGATAATATTCTATAACCCCCAAAGACCTCCCCTAGTATTTTTAACTGAAGGAATACCAAGTAGCTCAAGGTGATGCCACCAAACAATTTTGAAAGTATCAATAATTACAGAAGTCACGTTCGGAAAACTTCAAACTACATTATTAACTCCATAATAATATTCTGCGACCCCCATAAATCTTCCCTACTATCGGCGAGAGAATTCAAGTCCTCTGGCTTTGACGTTGAAAAAGTAAGTGAAAAGATGGTAGCTCAATTAACGAAGAATGATTTTAAAGGTAAAAATGTTGTACGTTGATGAGCCAAAAAGGAATATGCTGAACAAATTTTTGTATATTACAGACCTGAAAATCTGAGAAAAAGTAAGGAAATTTGACAGCTTTTAACGACAGGAAACTTTGAAGCATAGTTTTTTATTGAAAAAATAATCTGAAAAATCTGAAAAAATTCATGGTGATACTTTTAACATTTCTCAACAAATTGCCGTTGAAAAATTTGCAAAATATGAAAAATTGTCCGTTTTTCTTACGTAAATATGCAACTGAACTATCTTCAGTTCTAATGCAGATAACGGAGTGATTTAAATTAGAGATAGTTAGTTGAACAAGTGTCAGCAACCAGCAGGGTGCCTTTTTTCATGAGGTCCTCCTCGTTTTTCCTCAGCATGTGCTACCGAGCTGGTGCCTCCGAGCATCACTCTGGCCTTGACCAAGACCCTAATAAACAGGGACGTACCCTTCGAACTCATTCCCTGTGGCGAATATTCCTCTCTGAAATAAATATAAATATACATATATATGTACGTCTGTATGAAATTACTGAACGTTTCTTAATTCGCATCATTAAAGTTTTAATGGAATGATACAGGTCATACACTTAACATAATAACGATTTACGAAATCTATTGACAGTGGATGGCGATAAAAAAATTGTTACTGATAACCGAATAATTAGCGGTACCGACAAATTTCGAAGAAAATGTAGATTTTCAAAATAATATTTTGAAGCTGTTAAAGTGTTTGATGGTTTCAAAAAATTTTAATTTTTTACTTAACCTTGCAAAGAAAATTTTAATTAATTTTCATAGAATCCAATCAAAGAAAACGTTTAAAAAGATTTCGAAAAATAGTGTAGAAGATTTCCAAGAAAAATTTTTCAATTTTGTATGATTAAAAAATTGTAGAAAAAATTCGAATAAAGCTAAGAGATGTTCACAAGTTTTGATTCAAAAGGCTTTTCGAAATCTTGGAAGCAAGAATGTGGCTCCATATATAAGGGGCCACGCGAAAAAACGCCAAGGGCTTGCATAGAGAAAGGCTAGAGGTATTTATTGCCTCGGCTTACTTTCCTGGCGATGCCGAGGGACCTCCGCCTCCCAGATAGGTGAAGGCCCTAATTCGGTATTGTCAAGAGAACAAGATTCCTCTGCTGTTGGGTTGTGATGCGTACTCTCACCATACGATGTGGGGAAGCACAAAAATCAATGACAGAGGGAGAGATTTAAGTGAATACATAGCAAGCACAGAGCTGGAGATTCTGAATCGGCGTCATACTCCCACATTCCAGAATGAAAACATCAGTGAGGTTCTCGATATGACTCTATGTTCAGGTGCACTGAGGAGCAGGGTAGTGGATTGGAGAGTCTCCGATGAGGAGTCTCTTTCGGACTTTGGGACTCATATAAAGAGGAACTCGAAGGGAGGCTTGCAGAATTCCCCAAAAGCTATAGTACCATTCATGAGTTGGAGCACCATATGAGAACAATTGCCCTACAAGCACAATCAAGTCTAGGAAGGGAGCATAAAGGTGGAACACCCACCTGGAGATACTTCGTAGAAAGACAAGAATGTTGTGCAATAGGGCAAATATAACTGAATTGCCTTCGGACTGGGACAACTATAAGACGGTCTAATGCGAATACAATAAAAATATAAGGAAATATAAGCAGGAAGATTGGAGGGGCTTCTGCGAAGAATCGAAAAACATTCCGGAAACAGCGAAGCTCCACAAGATCCTAGCGAAAAATCCGGAAGCTCGCCTCCGGCTGATGAGGCTCGATAATTGTGAGTTTGCCGAAGATGAAGAAGCAACGCTGAATCACCTGATGGAAGTTCACTTCCTGGGTTTTCAGCGAATCCGAACCTACCAAGGGGAGGAAGACCGGGGCCAGGGGGTGGAGAGGGCCGACTGGAGTTTCGCCGCTAAGGTCGCTGATTGCAAAAAGGTATAATGGGCCGTAGGGTATTTTTGCCCTTTAAATCACCAGGGCGGATGGCATCTATCCAGCGCTTTTACAAAAAGGCATGGATTTGGTCGTCCCTTCTCTGACGAAATTATTTAGGGCAACTATAGCCTTTGAAACGCGTGCCATCGGCATGGAAGCCCTGGCGGACCGGCCGAACGCAAACATTACGCTACAGCGTAACGGTAAAGTAATGCTAAAGTAATGGTAAAGTAATATGGCATTATAATTAATAAAGGAAACAAAATTAATATGTAAACTGTTGCAATTATAATGAAACGTTGAAATTTACGTTCAACGGTCATGCCGCAATTGCAACAAGTTGCTTTTGCAGCATTAAAAATAAAAAAACATAGTGACCGTCATTGCAGTCGGGCCCCTGCATATTGGCAACCCGCTAACGTGGCTTTAAGTGGGTTGCCAGTCTGCAGGGACCCGACTTGAATGACAGCCAATTTGTTTTTTTATTTTTTAACGCTGAGAAAGCAACTTGTTGCAATTACGGCATGACCATTTAATGTAAATTTTAACGTTTTATCATAATTGCAATAATTTACATATTAATTTTGTTTCCTTTATTAATTATAATGCGATATTACTTTAGCATTACTTTACCATTACTTTACCGTTACGCTGTAGCGTAATGTTTGCGTTCGGCCGGTCCGCCAGGGAGGATGGCAGAGTGGCCTTCATACCCAAACCTGGGAGGGAGGGTTACACTGCTGCCAAAGATTTCCGACCAATCAGCCTAACATCTTTTATCCTGAAGACGTTAGAGAAGCTGTTCGAGAGATACTTTAGGGATGAGGTGCTTTTGGCCTCCCCGATTCATAGAGGACAGCATACTTTGCAGGCAGGCTGCTCGGTAGAAACTGCGCTTCATGTTGTTGTAGCAAAATTGGAACAGCAGTTGGAACAAAAGGGGTATGCTGTGAACGATCTCTTGGATATAGAGGGTGCCTTAAGCAGTACTCCTCCAGAAGTCATCTGTCGAGAGGCTTTGAGATGTGGTGTGCCGGACCAGCTAGTATGCTGGATAGGAAGCATGCTACGCCAAAGAAGACTCGAAACCAGATGGGTTGAAGGCCTAGTAAGGGGCACAGCTCCGCAGGGTTGCCCACAAGGGGATGTCCTGTCGCCCATCCTGTGGTGCATTGTAGTGTACGGCCTCCTTCGGAGGCTAAATAAAGATGGGTACTGTACCCAAGTGTGGAACTCCGACATGTTGCGATAACCGCCAGAGCGGCTCACGCGATAGGCAGCCTGGCAAGAGCAAATGTATGGACTCCGGGGACTAAACACACTAGACTCCCGAGTGATATCAGCACACTGCCGATTCTACAGATGAGGGAAGATAAAATAAAAAAAACGCTTCAACTCCACGAAAGCTTACCGCGTCTGTATCCCAAGCAGGGATATAAAATCAGAACTGGTTTGGGAATGCAAAAAGGCATTAAACCAACTTGCAGAAAGAAGCGAAGTGGCTCTCATATGGGTCCCTGGTCACACAGGAATCAAGGACGGTACTGGGAATAGCGTCTTGCAATGTCGGGATGGTCATTAAAAACTGGATCCTGTAACATTATCCTACTCTATTATTACTCCAATTGTTTAATTTTTATTAATAATGCCATCGGACATTGAGTCGAGATCCAATAATGTCGATTTTACCAAGATTTCTTAGATTTTATTTTCTTTTAACATGGATCCTATGAAAATATGGGCATTTTCTTATGGTTTAATTAATATGGCTGTCGCAATTCAGAATTTTCTTAACAATATTGAAGATTGCCGAAAATTATATATCTGACTTGCTTTAATATACTTTATCCAATAACTCGAGACCAATTATACAAACTGGGTCAAGTTTTGGAAGAACATTAAAATTAGCCCTTACCACCCTGTTATTCAAACTAACTAAAAGTGACACCCTGGGAACCGGAATGGGCACACCATTTTCCCCTGGACGAATCTCAATACTTTTCCTTATGTGTAAGCCCTTGAAACGAAAGTAGTTAGCTATTAAAAAATCCTGGCAAATGTAGCTTTCGACGGATCTCAGCTCAACCACGGCTGATGACTCAAAAACTTTGATTCTATTGCGATTTCGACTCATTTCATCGATTTTAGCAATGATTTAGTGAATTTATATTTTTTTATTCCATGGGCGGTGGGATCACAGAAGCGAAGACAAAATTGCGCCGATTTTCGTAAATTTGTTTTAGATTCCTGCTTGCAGGATTTCGAACGACCTATCACGCCTGAATAAGCCAATCTTGCTTCCCCCAATTGCTCCTCTACGCAACTACCAAAATTTTGCTTTGCGGCTAAATAATCTTAGGAGCACTCATGATTTGGCTCAAGCATGATTAATATGATCCTATAAATTTTACCCTCTCTAGCGAAGAACCGAGGATCAACTTATTCAATGATTTTACAAATGAGACGACATTCCGTGCAGATTTCAGTGCAATATCTGTCCTCCAGAATGCGATCTCATTTTCCTATCTGATTTTACTATTTTATCATTAGTTTTGTTATTCCACACTGGTTTGTGGTGAAATTGACCTTAAAAATGCAAATTCTACCTTTGAAAACCAGAAATTGTCTTGCATTCACAAAACAATGGTTTTTCCCTCGAGCAGCTCACTGCCCATTCGACTTAATTAACTTCGAGTGGCCGTACTGGCATTCTTAAGCCCCCATTTGAGAACGGGTTAAAAAAGAATGAGCGATCTTTTGGATCTCCAGTACTACTCTGGATTAATTTCATCGAATGAACCCAATTGATTTCGAGTAACCACACTGGTATTCTTGAGCGCTCGTATGAGAACGGGTTGAAGAAGAATATGCGATCCTTAAGATCTCCAGTGTTGCTCTAGTCAATTCAGTTTTTTTTGCATGGCATGCGAGGGGCTGGTCCTCAAAGTTTAATTTTTTGTTATTAATTAATATATATAATTCCTGAAAAGGATCATTAAAAAAATGCTAAAAGTTGTCCTATGTCCCTCTTATTCTGTCAGTTACCTGGCAGATTAATCCTAAGCTGTTCATAAGATGTTCTCGCGACGCTTTCCGAAGAGTCAAACGCTCGACAGTGTTTTCCCTTGAACCTTCGAGCGCAGACTGGCGATACGAGTGATCCTTGGTAATCACACAGGTCCCGTCGTCGCGGGTCCTCGCATCCCCACTTATCGTACAGGTTGCGCACGCAACCGCACCTGTTTCGCATAGTGTTACATGCGATCTATATAACTCTTTCGCCCGGGAATTCGCAAGTCACTCAGTAGCGTATTTAATTTCTATTTCGCCCGCTTCTGAGTGTAATTTATAAGTATAAAATATTTATTTTATACTTAACCGTTTCAATCCGAACAAAACACAGGGAATACGGGGAACGAACCAAGGGTTGCCGTCAGGCGAAATCCATCCTGGGGTATACCTATAGGATGAACAGAGCCAGGGAAATCCTATGTTTGCCAAAAAAGACATAAGGACAGTGGTACGGACCCTGACAGAGCACAATCACTTGAACTATCATATGCACAAAATGGGGTATAGCCCCACAACGGAGTGCAGGAGGTGCGGCAGGGATGACGAAACATCCCTGCATGTATTATGCCAGTGCCCGGCATTAGCTAGGCTCAGGCAACAGACCCTCGGGGTCCATTTTATGGAAACAGAGGAAATCGAAACGCGATCAGTGTTCGACATACTGGGCTTCGTCAAGCCCAGTATGGCTTTATAGCTTGAGCGCCAGGGTAGTTCTTTATGGGCTTCCCGCCCGTATTAAAACTAACGAACTAACTATGATTACAAAGTTTTAGAAAAAATTCGAATAAAGTTGAAAGATGTTTAACAAGTATTGATTCAGAAGCCTTTTCGGAATGAATAAAAAAGTTTTCTTAACATTTCTAAAAAATTTAAAATTATTTACGAAATCTATCGACAGTGGATAGCGATAAAAAAACGTTGTTACTGATATCCGAAAAATTAGCGGTAACGACAAATTTTGAGCAAAATGTATATTTTTTAAATAAGATTTTGAAGCTTTTCAAGTGTTGGAGGTTTTTAAACATTTTTAATATTTTACTCAAGCTTGCAAGGTGAATTCAAATTATTTTTCTAAAAATCGAATTAAAGAAAATGTTTAAAAATATTTCGGAAAATAATGTAGAAGATTTCCAAGAAAAATTGTTCAATTCTATATGTTTGAACAATTTTATAAAAAATTCGAATAAAGTTAAGAGATGTTTACAAATTTTGATTCAGAAGCCTTTTCGGTATTGTGAATGGTTTTAAGCGAATAAAAAAATTATCTTAACATTTCTAAGAAATTTTAATGATTTACGAAATCCATTGACAGTGGATAGCGATAAAAAACTGTTGTTACTGATAACCGAAAAATTAGCTATGCCGACAAAATTTCGAAGAAAATGTAGATTTTCAAAATTTGCATTAATTTTTCGAAAATCAAATTAAAGAAAACGCTTTAAAAAAAATCGGAAAATAATGTAGAAGATTTCAAAGAAAAATTTTTCAATTTTCTATGATTGAAAAATGTTAGAAAAAATTCGAATCAAGTTGAGAGCTGTTTATGGATTGTAAGCTAAAGAAACTTAGACTAAAAATATTTCAAAAACTTTCAAAGCTTTTTGAATATTTATAAAATATTTTCCAATTTTTTCCAAGTCCTAAAATGTCTCAACTATCTGTCACATTACTTGAATTTTTTCGACAATTCTGTAAAATCTTGTAACAAAAAAAAAAACAACAGTTCTCACAAATTTTCTAGAAACTTTTTTAACATTTCTAAAATCTTTAAAGGTATTTATCGAGTGCAGAATTATCTCAGCCTGAAAGACATGCATTATTTATATTACTACGAACTTTTTAAAAATATTTTTAAAAATTATGGAGTTGGGCTTTTCAAAAATCATTTTTTCCATATTTTCAAAATTCAAAGAATCGTATAAACTTCATGCTTTCCACATTTTATTGTACCCTTTGTTATTTAAAAAAAATGTGAAATTTGGACTTCATGAAAACAAAGTCTCTACCTTTTACGCCTCTAGAAATAACTGCTAATCGACTGAGAATTTTAAAATTGTAGCAGTACATGCAAAACCTTCATCAGCAACCACATTTTTGGAATTTTTTCGAGCTGGCATTTTCACTATAATTATACCATTTTATGTGTACAAAAAATAGGATATATTTTTCGAACAGCTAGTATATGAAAAGTATATATAAATTGAGATTATTAACATTCTTTCTTACGTATGAGAAACGGAAAGTTCTCTATCAATCTGAGTCTCTCAGTTCTCCGGAAGGGAAGACTTCCTCACTGGAATCATCTTCAGCAACTTTAATAATGAGCGGTTCCATTTTCATGATCAGATCCATTCGTCGATCAGTGCCTCTATACTCCTCTTCTATTTTTTCGACGTGTTGTACGCAGTGTTCCCAGAGTGTTGGAGGTACGGTATTCATGACAGCTTCAGACAACTTCCAAACGTCATGAATTTTGAAAGTTGTATCCAGCTCAATCGTTTTTTTACTGAGTTTACTTGCAAGACATTTTCCAAGAAATGTTGCTTCTTCGCAAACTTCTGGAAAACTGCTCTATTTTCATGAGCTTCTGTCCGAAACCTACCTCAATAAGTTGACAGGAAGTAGTGGGAGGAAATATTCTTGTTACCTACCGAAGAGGAAAACAGGGAAATAAAATCATACATATAACAAGCTGTGAACTCTTACAGCTTCATAGTGCGCCAATAAATCTTAACAGGAGGTCATTTCGCTGCGGCTGTTCATTATATAGCCCACTATTGTCCGTAGTTTGTCACTTACCTCAAATTCTTAGGCCCTTACATAATTAAAGTAATTCTTCGTCAACTTCGAAAATATCCTCAAGAAATAGGAAGAGCTTCATTATGTTACCCATTATAAGTCAAAGTTGTTTCCAATTTCTCAAACTTTTCAAAATTACTACACAGCTGTAAATCACCGAAGGATTTTACTTTATGTTTTACTTTTTTAAATTTTGTACTTTTTCCATAAACTACGATACCAGTCTTTGGCTATTTGTCAAATTCTGTGAAAACATAGGGAACAGGGTGATTGTTAACGAAAAAAGAGGAATAATAGAGAAATAAATTCTTTTTAGGAAAATTCCTTTAAAAAAAGGACTTTTCGATCAAGAAGATTCATTTTCTACCAAAAAATATCATTTTTCTATTAAAATCCATGAATTTTCAACAAAATTGGTAAATTTTTTAGATGAAAGGACAAATTATTTATGAAACAGTCGAACTCTTAACCCCGAAATATAAGATTTTCACAATAAATGTCTATGTTAATAATGATCTTATACCAAAAAGTTAAATTTTCATGAAAATAGTTGAAGTTTCAAGGCCCATGTAGGGGGTAATCCAACCTACAAAACTCACCTCAAAAAATTTGTTTCGAATGCTGGCGCACCGAAAGGATATCGAAGGGCAATTTTTTCCCCCACAGGAAGCACATAATCATATTTGAGGGGGAAAGTCCCTCCGGAACGTCAACACTCGCGATAAAGATTTAAAAATTAAAAAAATAAAAGTTTTTCAAAGGTCGAAAAAAAGTAAACAGAAACAGTATAATCAGCGCCGCGTGGTATCACTATCGATCACTAAATCGAGTCAAAAGAACTTCTGGCGCCATATTCAAAATAGAAAAAGCATTGAAACATATGTACGAGTAATAATTTTTAATAAGTTATAATATATTATTTAGAAAACATAAAAAATAAAATTATCTTACAAAAATATAAGAAAAAAAAGAAGGAAAAATATATTCAACGCAAAATACTGACCGATAAAATAGATAAATAAAACTTTTCACATTTTCTTCTAATTCTTAGTTGATCTTATAACATTTCCTTCACACCACCCACACGGAAGAAATAATTTACATATAGCTAAAGAAGATTTGGTAAAGATTTTCCAAATTTGTAATTAGCAAAAATAAGCATTTTCCACAAAATGCAATGTTATTGTGTTTATGATTTTTTCAGAGGAACCTTAGGCTACATAATGTACACCTAACAACCCATAATGTACACCTAACAACCCATAAGACCCACCCACGCAATAGAACTCAACTCTAGAAAGCTGGAAAGACCCGGTGAATAGTTTCCGATCTTAGTTCATGGAAATATAATCATTTCTTTAAAAAATCAAAGTTATAGCGACTTTGATTCTTTTAAAAGGTCCTTGGGTTCTGGATTATTAGTATAACATCCCCAAAAGTCCATCCACCCACAGGAAATAAATTACATATGGCTTTTAAGATTTGGTAAAGATTTTCCAAACATGTAATTAGCAAAAAAAAAGTCATTTTCACAAAATGGCAAGTTATTGTGTTAACGATTTCTTCAGAGGAACCTTAGGCTATATAATGTACTATTATAGTACTATAATAGTATTAGGATAGTTAACTAATAGTTAAATTTACAGGCATAGAAAATTTTTTTCAAGAAAACACTTAATTTTGAAAAAGTAATTCTTTAGAACAAAAATAGTTTTAATTGCGAATAAGCAGATTACTTTGCAACGAAAGAAGATTACTTCCCAGCAAAACATGTAATATTTTACATAAAAAAAAGATTTTAATTTTCAATGAAAAACTGTTGAGTCCAACAACAACAAAATTTGCAAAAAGGTAATTAAAGCCGGAATCAAAGCAGATGAATTACAAACCAAACGGTTGAAGGGGCACGATCCTGGTCAAAGCTCGGTGGCGACACTTCAGAATTACGTGCTGAGGGAAAATGAGTACGACCCCATGAAAAAAGGAACCAAGCTGGTTTCTGACACTTGCTTTCCAATATGAACAAACTGACTTCCATTGACGCAATTTGCACGACCACAAGAAGAAGCACATACTTCATTCAAATTGTAAATAATTACAGATAGTTCAACTAACTATCTCTAATTTGAATCCCTTTATTATCTTCATTAGAACTGCAGATAGTTCAGTTGCATATTTATGTACAAAAAACGAACAATTTTTCATATTTAGCAAATTTTTCAACGGCAATTTGTTGAAAAATGTTTAAAGTACCAGAATAAATATTTTCAGATTTTTCATGTCATTTTTTAAATAAAAAACTATGCTCCAAAGTTCGGGATGGGGTCAACTTTGCACGTAGCAACTTTGCACGTGCCCAACTGTGTACGTCGATGGCCAGACGGACAACTGTGCACGTCGTTGGTCAGACGGACAACTGTGCACGTGCCAACTGTGCACGTGCCATCTGTGCACGTGCCATCTGTGCACGTGCACAGTTGTCCAAGTACCATATGTGCACGTGCACAGTTGTCCAAGTGACAACTGTGCACGTTTATTTCCTTACGTAAGGGTTTACACGAAGGTGATCCTTTGTATCTACGTATAATAAATTGTTAACAGTGAAAATTATTCAATCCTGATGGAATGGAGCGTATTAACTTTCCTAAAGTTAGTTTAAAAATATTTCAAATATTATTTTGATGAAATTATTCCATTAAAATTATTATAGATATATGAAAATCTCTTTTTGTTCGACCCCCTTGAAAACGCGCCATTGCATGAACGTGAAGCAGGCGTAATGTGGCCGCTTCCAGCCCAGTGACGTTCGGACATGCGCACTCCGCCGCCGGGCCGACATGAAACTTTACGCCCGCTAAATGAAACTTTACGCCCGCTATATAAAAGTTTAGGCCCGCTACACATACACACAAAATGTGAATATCTAATACAAGGTTCAGAACATTGTATTAGACATTCATCAACTGACGAAAGTTAAATTAAATGCATAGAAGCTTTCTCTATGAGGAAGCAAAATAAAATTAAAGAAAGATTTTCGTATATTTATAATAATTTGGAAGGAATATTTTCATAAAAATAGCCTTTGAAATATTTTCAAGCAAATTTAAAAAAATTTAGTATTCTCCATTCCACCAGGATTCAATAATTTTAACTGTCGATAATTTATCATACGTAGATACAAAGGATCACCCTCGTATGAACCCTTACGTAAGAACATAAACGTGCACAGTTGGGCAAGTGACATCTGTGCACGTGCACAGTTTGGAAAGGGACACCTGGGCACGTGCACAGTTGGGCAAAGGATATCTGTGCACGTGCACAGTTGGGCAAGTGACATATGTGCACGTGCACAGT
>CAKNXH010057074.1:54367-65197 GCA_932178445.1 Andricus quercusramuli
CATATGTGCACGTGCACAGTTGGGCAAGTGACATATGTGCACGTGCATGGTTGGGAAATGGACATCTATGCACGTGCACAGTTGGGCCAGTGACATCTGTGCACGTTAACGTGCACAGGAGTCCATCTGTGCACGTCTAAATTTCGACCTGCACAGTTGTCCAAGTACCATCTGTGCACGTGCATAATTGTCCAAGTGACAACTGTGCACTTCGAAATTTAGACGTGCACAGATGGGCTCCTGTGGACTTGGACGTGCACAGTTGTCCGTCCGGCCATCGACGTGCACAGTTGGGCACGGGCAAAGTTGCTACGTGCAAAGTTGTCCGTCAACCCAAAGTTCCCTGTCGTTAAAAGCCGTCAGATTTCCTTACTTATTATCAGATTTTCAAGTCAGTAATCTACAAAAATTTTTTTAGCATATTCCTTTTTGGCTCATCAACGTACAGCTTTTTCACACTTGGATGCACAGTTACCCAAATCACGTTCGTAAAACTCCAAGCTACATTTTCAACCCCATAATAATATTCTGCAACCCCCATGAACATCTTCTAGTACTTTCAACTAAATAAATCCCTAGTTGCTCAAGCTGATGCCGCCAAACAATTTCAAAATCATAAGTTATCACCCAAGTCACGTTCGGAAAACTTCACGCTACAGTTTTAACCCCACAATAATATTCTACAACACCCATAAACCTCCACTAGTATTTTTAACTAAAGAAATACTAAGTCGCTCAAGGTGATGCCACCAAACAATTTTAAAAGTGTAAATAATCACGTTCGGACTGGGTACCTTGGGGCGTCCGCGGGAAGTCCATATGTAGGGGCGCCTTCCTGAAAAGCAAAAAAAAAGGCAGAAACCACCATTGTTTTTTGTGCCACTTTTATGATGATTTATAATAATTACTATTATTATACGAAGAACTGTTAATCTCGATATTAATCTCTCCAGAAAATAAATTTATTAATATATCAAGAAATTAATCCGACTTAATCCGGTTCAATCCGAACCAAATTTTCAATCCAAATGAATGCGAATAAATCCTATCTCGGACTGACTTGTTAATTTATAGAAAAAGGATTTTAAATCCTTTCGTTTACACAATAATATGTTGCAACGTTTAAAGTTTTACGAAATAATTTTGAACTATTCATAGTTTGATGAACGCAGATAATTAATACATTGCTGACGCTTTATATAATGAGAAAAAATTCTGTTAGATGCAAGAGAATACAATTTTTTTTGCATAGTTACGAATCCTGGAAGGACAAACAAATTAATCCTCACAAAACTTTTATTTGCTTTGGAAGTATAATTTGGAATTCATGTACGATGTTATGTGTTGATGATTAACTAGCTTATAGAGTACAATATGTTTACGGAGTACCATTTTAATTAAATTCCTTCTGCTTTCTCTTGTTTAATAATAAAAACATTTACATTGTTTTAAAAAAATTACCATAGAGGGCGCCTACATGCCTCAGGGGGTCGCCTGGTAAGGTGGGCGCCGGCAGGGTATCCCGCATCCCAACCTGTGGCCAGTCCGCCACTGGATTCATGCGAAAACAACCCAAATGATTGGTTTGATTCATTTAAGAGGGCGGCACTGGATAGTGAAATCGGTCCCCAAATAATGTGGAGTTAACCAACGGCTTAGGTTGCTGAGAAAATTCCGCAACTGGGTTTTCGGTATCTGTTATGAAGCTTTGGTATGCACTACCCGAACTAACCAACGGGGTTCTATTCTTCGAAATAGGAGGATCGAATTCAGTAAAATTTCGGGACGGCTGACTCGAAGATTAATCAACCTAAGGGCACGTTTGACCACCAGACACTGTGTTCAAAACACTAAAAGGCGAATGTTGCATGGTGGACCTACTCACTGAGGTCTCTAGAAATCCCGTAGCGTCGGTCGAATGAGGTAAATTAACTTATACCCATCTTTTTTACTAGACACGATGCCAATATCAGACGATGAAGAATCGTTTGCCCGGGCAATACTGTCACCACTACGATGGGGAACTAGGGTGTCCACAGGGGCCAAGTCATGCCACAAAATTTTTCTGACCGAAGACCTCTAAGCGCAAATGATTTGTAAATCGTTTTCATTTCATGGAACATCCTGCCCTTTGATCTTAGGTGATACCTAACAATACGCCATGCAAATTGCTCCTCGCTCCCATCAGTACTTAGAGCGAATTGCTTAAGTATGACTTTTGACTCTGCTTCGCTTATTCCACTAGCCCAAGTGATAACCCGATCAGTAGAATCACCCCAAACTTATGGTAACTGAAAATTCAAAACCCTCCGTATACCTATGTATTTTGACGCGCTGATCACTAATATGATAGTGAAAATACCCATAAATTTGATTTTCGAGGACAAAACCCCAAAAAACTATAAAAACTTCATGTTTTCCGTTCATTTCAGCAAATAAAAAAAATTTTTTTTTTAAATTAAACAAAAGTTGTAGATCATTTAAAAATACATATTTTATGTTGAATATGTTTTTACCCTAAAACTGACAGTTTTCGAGAAACTAGACGATAAATATGAAAAATCACAGGAAGACTGAAAGACCAAACTCCAGCCTTCCCGCGGCGAAGTGCGTAAGTAGGCATTAATGCTAAAAAATAAATGGGTTAATGGCAAAAGATATGTTTACACGGAACATTAGGGAACAAATGGGGATGGTATGTGTCCTACGTTATTTCTGTGACCAGTCACAGGGGTGCCTTCTCGCCCCCACCATGACACGTTGGAAAGGGGGTCGTGTTTGACCTGAGTTATTCCTGTGGCCAGTCGTAGGGGTGCCTTCCCGACCCCCATGACACGTTGAAAAGGGGGTCGTGTGTGACCTAAATTATTTCTGTGGCCAGTCACAGGGGTGTTTTACCGCCCCCAATGACACGTTGGAAAGGGGGTCGTGTGTGACCTAAGTTATTCCTGTGACCAGTCACAGGGGTGTTCCCCCCCCCCCATGAGACGTTGGAATGGGTGCCGTGTGTGACCTAAGCAATTCTACACTTCGTACCGACATTTCCCTTCTTTTATCTAAAACGGTCAGTCGTAGGGTAAAAATATATCTAACATAAAATATGTATTTTCAAAAGATCTACAACTTTTGTTTAGAGCTTTTTTGTGAATTTTTTTTTATTCACTGAAATAAACGGAAAAACATGAAATTTTTATAGTTTTTTTTTGGGATTTTTGCCTTGAAAATAAAATTTGCGGGTATTTTCACTATCATATTCGTGATCAGCACGTCAAAATACATAGGTATACGGAGTTTCAAACTAATCGGAGGAAAGCGTTTTTTCGGAATTCCACCCAGATGAACAAACGGATGGTCGAATCCATTGCTCTATTCTCAACTCCGTTAAAATAACATGCTAGAATAGTTCACTAAAATTCCTCGAATTGTTTCTTAAAACTCTCTAAAACAAGAACAATAGCATCACAGTGAAGGCTGAACTGAAATTTCGAATAATCGATCTAATTCGGGATAAATTCAGACAATTTTGTTTCAGAACACGTTATTTATAACTATTTTCCGCTAATATTTTGATTACTCAATCAAAATTCAAAAGAAAAGAATTATTTTTTGGTTACTTTCCGTCAATTTCCGAAAATTTCCATAAATATCCAAAGTTTGTGTAAATATTTCACGTCGCGGTAAATTTAGCGAGACCTTTACTCTTGTTCTCGGACATCGCGTCACTCCGAGAACACACTAAACCACGCTCACGCTTGATTATCCTCCACCCATACAGTACATAAATATACATACAACAATTATGAATAATACATAAAATCAGCTACAGCTATAATAAAAAATAATAAAAACTGCATAAAATCATCAACAATTATGAAATTTTTAACCCTGCTCAGGATGTGGGCCCAACGTTGGGCACCATATCGTAACAGGATTTTCAATGGAATAAGTAATTTACTTACCCGTTACTTGGTAGCTGAACGTGGTTATTTCTTTTTCTTTCTCGATCTGAAAACGTACCAAAATAGTCCATACCAAATGACTGTTGCCGGGCTCCAGGCGCCTGTGGAGACGTTCCATCGGGAAATTAGATTTACAGCTTTAATGTAAGAAAGGAAAGTTATTTAGTTGATTTCAATAATCATATAAAAGAAAATTTTGCTAAATCAAATATAGAAATTAGTTCAATCCCGACAACTCAGGAGAGGGGAAACGTGGGGACGATTTCTCAGCAAGGCTGATACATAATTCATCAATAAAAACACGAAGAATAAATAACCAACAGTATAAATTTATTCAGGGTAAACATCTTTGTTTCAAAACAGGAGTAAAGGATACAAGCACCTCAATATATTGAGCGTGAAAAGAAGATGGCAGGCATCATTATTTGAATTATTGAAGTTCAGAAAGAAACAGACTAAACATATTGAGTGCGAAAGGAAGACGGCAGACATCTTTGTTTGAGTTTCAGAGTTTAGAAGAAAAGATTGATCTAGCTCGGGTTTCTGATGCTTCAGATGATGCTTAAGTAATGTTATTATACTATTCCAACGAAAGGCTTTTTCGGTTATACATTTTATGCGGGTTCCTTCAAAAATTGACATATATACTTGTTACTCATATGTAAATGCATTATTAGTAGAAGCTTATAAAAGCAAGGGAAATTCAATTTATAATAACTTATAACTTAAACAACCAACTTTTTTCATAACGCGACCACGAGTGAATATTTGAAAAATTATTTTATCTTTGGTAAATAATAAGCATCTTTCGTTGGATTTCACTAAATTCTGATATTTTTTATATTTTACAATGTTCTGATTTGATTGAAAGTGTTTATATCGTAGCCACTTAGTGTAATTATACATTTCATGAAAAGTCTACACAGTTTTTTGTAAAATACTGGCCGATTGTGTGCACACCCAGCTAACCTGTTACCATCCTGAAAGGTTCCTGAATGATCACATGTTATCAGAGGAATTGTTACTTGTATGTCAGTCTCCAAGCAGGTAACGGCATAATCGCCGTACTTTACTAGGGAGGCTTGTTTGCAACCGTTCCCTGTCAGACTAGTAACATGGTGGTAAAAGCCGGCAGCGATCTTATTGGACGAAAAACTGCGTGCGCATGCGCAAGGAATAGGCATTCATTGGCTCTGTGAGTTCCTACACAATTAAAAAGTGCAAACGTAAATAGCTTTTACCTTGATTTTGGAATATTTTGTTTATATTTTTGCTTGTAGCGCATACGTTTCTTAAACTATAATTAACGATGAAATTATCAAAATTACACATAGAAATTACTACAAGCAGTGTATGACTAATTAATTTTGAAGGATTTAAGGGGAGAATTTTTTAAATAACTAAATAGTCAAGAAAACAACAAAATATTGCAAAAAACTTAATTTTTATTTCATAAAATTAACTTTTAAGAAATTTCACGTCAAACCATCTAAAGAATGTTATTTATTATTAGTAATTTCTATTAAGCGTTGATGGTTTTAATATTATTACGATGAAGCTTTTTAAGTATTTACAATCGGACGCAGTTTTAAAGAAATATTTTTCGAAAAGATTCAGAAACTTGTTGTATTTTTTAAAAACACAATTTGAAACTAAATTAGAAAAAAATCAATTTTTAATTAAAAATTTTTTTTTATGTATAGCTTACAATGTGCTCTAAAAGTCCCTTGAATATAAAAATGGGATCTCCCTTACTTTTCGAGAAATAATTAAAAACGTAGAGCTCAGACTCACGACTGTTGGGCACGCCATGGCATGGCGTACGTTCTTAAATATTTGTCGAAAACTAAGAAATTAACATGGGGTTTTAAATGGGAAAAGCTCGATTTTCAAAAGAATGGAAAAAAGAAGTACTTGTTATACATTTTTTGTCAATTAAAGTATTGTCACCTCTTGAGGAGTATTTAAGGAATAATTTCCACCCAATAGCTTTTAATTTTGACACACCTGAACCCCTCTAATTGTGCCCGGAAAATGCCCCAAAAAATGCAAAATAGCAGTTTTCTATCAAATTCATGCTATAGACGGTATTTTTAAAAAAAATTTCAACATCAATTATTTTTAATCGATAAGTGACGAGTTTTAAACTATATTTTAAATAATTTGAAATTGTTTAAACAATTAGTATTTGTTTAAACCATTTTTTTCCCCCTGTAAATCGTGAAAAGTTATTATCTTTCGGAATAAATCGTACAAAGTTGATGAATGTCAAGTGTAGTAGTTCTTGTTTAACTTATTTGGTAATTATTTAAACAATTTTCATTTGTGTTAACAATTTTTTCTCTCTAAAACTGTAAAATGTCATTATTTGTTGAAAATAATGACACAATTAAAGAATGTTGAAAGCAACACATTTTTGAAGGATGTTTGGTAATTATTTAAACAATTTTGATTTGTCTAAATAATTTTTTTCCCCTGTAAAGCGTGAAAAATTATTACTTTCTGGAATTAATGACAGAATTAAAGCAATTTAAGAGTAATATTTTTTTTCTACAGAATATTTAGCAATTTTTAAAATAATTTTTATTTGTTTAAAAAATTGTTTCTCTGCAAATTGAGAACATTTATTCTTTTCAGCAATTAATGACACAATTAACGAATTTTAAGAATAATATTTCTTTGCTTAAGGGCATGTGATACTTAGAAAATGATCGATTTTAGCAGTGTTAGGTTCCCCCGGCTTTTTTCCTACAATAATAAAGATTTTGCCTTAAAAATTTGGGAAATGATAGCGAACATGCTAACGGACGTCCTCGAACTCTTCTTTTGTAGAATAATTTGAAAAAATTTAATTTTGCTAAATTTTATTCATGTGTGTGTATTTTGAGGTTATGTGTACTGACAGCATCGTCCACAAACAAAAAATTTGTATTTAGCAAAATAATTTTTTTGTTGTCATAATCCCTCAAAAAAGATTTCGGGGACGTCCGTTATACTATTCTATAGCATCGCCGAATTCAGTTTTGAAATTTTTTAATTTTTGTGGACAAAAACCCGGGGGAACTGAACCTGATTTACCACAGGCCATATGAAAAAAATGACACCAGCTCCCAGTACAACCGCGGTGAATCACACTTATGGCCACGTCGATGACAACTTTCTGCATCCATCTCGCAAGTGCCTTGGTATATTTTTGGCACGCGGCTATGGCTTTAAGGTTAAGAACCAGTGATAGTTCCACACTTCTGAGAGCATCCATCACAAGGACAATTACTTGTACCGAATATTTTGGGTACAGTCGTCGCAGCTCTCTATTAAGGTCTTGATACCTCTCCTCTTTTTCTCTCTCCTTTGCAGTGATGTTGTATTCGGATGGAGCCGAGAATTAAATCACGAACATAGTTCGTTTCTCGAAGTCTTGGAGAACAATGTCAGGCCTCGAGTGCGCAACGAAAACTGCTGCCCGAAAATTGTTTTTCCAGAAAATTTGGTACTTCTCGTTTTGGACAATTGACTCTGTCTCCCTTGGAGCGTTTGGCAGGACAGGGTCGTGACCAACACAGTAACGGCGACAAAGATGGTAATAAAGTACTCTTAAGGCGGCATTATGTCTATAGATATACGTCACGGTATATACCTGAATTAAGCCCTGATGATCTGAGAAAAGCAAAAGTTTGCTCCTTCGACAAGGACTGTTTTTCTACATTTCTGTGAAAGTTTCCGTGCACTTTCTTGTCGAGTAGCTGTTGGTGAAATTTTTCAACCTTTGCTTTCTTCACTTCGGCTTTCAGAAGTAAAGCATCTAAATGAAGTAATGCACTTTCCTCACATCTGATGTTAAAATTCAGGCTAAGGGTATCGGCCGCTTGCTAAGCGGTTTTGTAAAGGAACGCTCCTTCGCCAAACATCTCGTGGTTCCTGATTATCTTTAGGAGAAGATCCCTGACATTCGCAACGATGTCAGCTATACTCAGAACAATTCGGTTATGAAGACACTGGAGATTCCGTAGTCCGCGTCCGCCTTGACGGCGTGAAATGTATAATCGCGGAACTGACGAACTAATATGCAAGAATTGATGCATACGCGTGATCTTACGTGTGGTGACATCATGGGCCTTAAACTCATTCTTCGTCCATTGAACCACTCCAAACGAGTAGAGTAGAACCGGCACGGCAAGCATGTTAGTCGCAGATACCTTGTTCAACGTCGACAGATTGGAAGACCAAATCTGTCGAAGAAGATGCTTGTATCTGCTTCGGAGAGAATCCTTCACTGATGTTACTTCCTGAATGCGGCTTTGAGGTACGCCCAGGTATGTATTGGTCTCTCCAGTATTAAGATGTCTGATAACACTTATATCCACAAGCTTAGAGTCCTTGGGCACGCCAGTTATCTTTCCTTTCTTCAGATTAATTTTGGCACACTTATCCAAACCAAAGTCCATCCCAATCTCTCATGTGTAGTTATTGATGATATTAATAGCAGTTTGAAGTTTGCTTTTACCAGAGGCATAGATCTTCAGGTTATCCATATAAAATACAAGATTAAAATAAAATACAACATTGACCTTGTGCTCGCGCTGATTAATGTCGCCACAGAGGTATCCAGGAGAATTACGTAGTGTGAGAGATAGAGGCAGAAGTGTCATGCAAAAAAGCAAAGGGCTCATGGTAATGCCCTGAAAGACACCCCTCTGAAAGTTGACGTTGTTCTTTGTCACAGGATAATTTCTAGATGAGATAGTAAATCTAGTTCTCCAAAAAAGCATCAATCTCTTTATGCATCGCAAGCCTGTTATTTAGAACAGCTTTGAAGATGCTAGACAGTGTGTTTAAACAATTTAGTGACCTGTAATTCCCTGGGTTGGGCAAGTTGCCTTCTTTCGGCAAGAGTATATTGCTTCCTAGCACCAGCCACTGCGGAATGGGCGTATCCGACTGTAAAAATGAGGTGAAGATGCGGACCTAATTTTGGTGTGTAAAAGTAAACTTCTTCCGCCAGAAGTTCTTGATACAATGTGGTCTAGCAGTGGAAAATTTCTGCGTGCCTCTCAGTGCTTTCTTCACCTCTTCGGCAGTGATTGACGGACATTCCTCCTTACATTTTATGAGGTTGTCGCAAAACTCCTTAAAGCGGATGACATTGTCAGTATCTTCTTTCAAATTTAGTATTTTCGGGATCCTGTATACCTCTCTCCAAAAACTCTGTAGCTCCTTGGGCTTGGCTGGATTTTGTATAGAAACAGGGAGATCGCTGAAGAGGCACGATGGGTCAGCGAGAAACTGTTGATTCTCTCTGATCCATTTCTCCCTTTTCTGTATTCTCCTCTTTGCCTCAGATAACAGCCGTATTTTGTCGACAATATGCTGCTTGATTGTCAGGAACTTTGACTTGTGCAGTGAGTGATTCAAGATCCTTAGTTCTTGGGCAAACTTTCGAACCCTTTCCGTGAACGGTCTACCAGATATTATGTAGTCAATCACGCGTTGAACACGGGACGCATTCTGTCTTGACGATCCAATCTTCATGTTTATTTGATGTAAACGTCTTTTGGTCTTTTGATCCATCGTCGGGTTTAGCCTTCGATTTGGATCAACCAAAGTTCTCGCAGCACCATAAACTGAGCAATTGATATTCCAGAGGTCGGACTCTTGCGAGATATATCCACGAAGGGAGGCTTTCATTTCAGCCAGATCTTGGGGCTTGGGAGAAACTTGCATCTTAATGTTCGTCCTTGTCCTGAAATCGCGATCATCTCTCAGAAGGTGCGGTTGGTCTTAATGTCGCTTCCAATTCTCCGTCTGCAGGTTGATCAATCAGCGGTTGCGGAAGCGCTCCACAGAGTGTGCATACGCGCCATAAAGCCTCTGCAAACAGGGATAATGCTGACATCGTAGCAGTCTAGAAAGTCATCCTTGAGTTGATCCGTCCACTCAATGTGGGCGTGTCGCCGGTTCTTCGTCGTATTTCCATCTAAATTATTTTCAGCACCCCGAACTCTAGGATGATCGGCATTGTTTGCCGACCCGTTGTCGGGTGCTCTGTGCGTTCGATCGTCTTGAAACGCATATACAACTTTTTGGTGTTTTGGTGGTGTCATTGTGTCTCACGTGCAAGGATAAGGCTGCATACTCTGAGAAATCGCCCGGTATCTCAGGCTCACCGTTTATGACACCTCACCCAGGTGCCATTTAGCTTTCGGTACGGTTGTTACACCTCCGCTTAGGGGTTATTTCTTCGGGACCATCCCTGGTCAATTGTCCGCGACTGCTTATTAATTTATGTAACCATATTCAGCAGAAAACCTTGGTAAACGGACCCTCTATTCGCATCCCGAGGACGCGTTCAGTGGCTTTGTCATAGGCTCTTCGGTTCGATTATCAAAGAATCAAAACCGAAACCGAGCAAGACAAGCCTTAGCTGTCTTGTAGACGACAAAATATAAAAAATAAAGTTAAACAACCACCGCAGGGTACCACTAAGAGCAACTGCCATCTAAAAAAAAAAAAGATGTCAATAGCCCCCAGTGGAACCGCGGTAAAATATACCTATGGCCACGTCTCACATCCGTGAGATGGGTGGTCACAGGGCACGACGAAATCACAACGACAGGCCGGCGAAACCCTCGTGTGTCTTGAGGACACGAAGCGACCCAAGGATGACAGCTTTCTGCATCCATCTCGCAAGTGCCTTGGCATATTTTTGGCACGCGGGTATGGCTTTGAGGTTACGAACCAGTGATAGTTTAGCACCTCCGAGAGCACCTATCACAAGGACAATTACTCGTACCGAATATTTTGGGTACAGTCGTTGCAGCTCTCTTTTAAGGTCTTGATACCTCTCCTCTTTTTCTTTCTCCTTTGCAGTGAT
>CAKNXH010057075.1:7999-77673 GCA_932178445.1 Andricus quercusramuli
ACACACAATGTCCAAAAAATAAAAAAACGTATTATTGTAAATTTTCAGCAATTTCTGTCGTCTTTTTTCATACGAGTAATTACAAATGGATAATTTGAATATCTCCCATGACTTTTAAAACAATTTTCAATTGTTTAAATAAATGTAACTTAGTTAAACAATTATTTATTACCAAAAAATGTAAAAATAATCTATTTTCTGAATGAAATGTAATAGCTGGTCATTTTCAGGAGTAGTAAATTTTTTTTTTTAAACATTATGTTATTATTTGAACAATTAATTATTATTTATTTTCAAAATTTCTAAAAATTGAGCCATAGATGTTCACTTTGTTCTAAAATTGGTATCCCATGCTACTTTTTGTGGAATAATTAAATAATTTTGATACATTTCTTCCAATGTTCAATAAATTTCTGTATGTTTAAACAATTTTTCTTTGCTCAAGCAGTTTTTGTCGATAACTTAAAAAAAATAATATAAAATAGAATACGTACAATTATTTTTCTGACTGTATAGTGTATAGAAAGAATATACTACCAATATTTTCATTGTTTAAACTAATATAATTTGTTTAAACAATTATTTTTCCAAAAATATTTTTAAAACCGTAAAGTACTACTTTCGAGGAGTAGTAAAATCTGTTAAAGACGTCTATCTTCCAGTACGTCAGCTTCGTATTCATAAAAGACTCAAATGCTATAATGAAATATAGCATTTCAGAAATATAATATAGCATTGATATTGAAATATAGCATTCCTCAATTTGAAGGAAATTTGAAGAAAAAAAAACAATAATTAATTATTCAAACAATGACGTAAACCATACAGTCAGAAAAACAATTGTATGTCTTCTATTTTATATTACCTTTAAAAATTTACGAAAGAAAACTGCTTGAGCAAATAAAAAATTGTTCAAACAAATAGAAATTTGTTAAACATTAGAAGAAACGTATCAGCATTATTTAATTATTCAACAAATCATAGGATACCTGTTCGAGAAAAAAATGGATGCCTCTGGCTCAATTTTCAGATATTTTGAAAATAAACAATAATTAATTGATCAAATAATCACATAGTGTTTTTTCAAAAATTTACTACTCCGAACAATAATTATTACATTTCATTCAAAAAATATGATTATTTTTTACATTTTTGGGAAAAAATAATAGTTTAAATAAGTTACATTTATTTAAAAAATTGCGAATTGTTTACAAATTTTATGGGGATTATTCAAATTATCCATTAGTAATTATTTGTATTTAAAAAAGGCAGAAATTGCTGAAAATTATCAATCATACGTAAAAATGTAGTTTTTTAAATTTTGGGTCATATTTGGGGCGCTGTGGATTTATTTTTGAAACAACTTTGTTTCAAAAATAAAAGTTATTATTATGGTTTTATTTCATAGACACTCCTCTTCAACCCCTAAAAAACTTGTCACGTTTCGATCGAACCCTGAAGTATGAGTTAAATTTTTCGAAAATCCAAAATTTCCCCATGTTAATTAAATGGGATTTTGAGGTGCCCAGTGGCACGTGTTGATATTTGAATTTCGAAAAAAATTACTGATTTTCTTTCTCCGAAAATGGAAGCTTTAAGGGGATTTCTTGTTCCGTAGCTCGAAAAGCGTTTTTGGACCACCCTACTGCTCATATTGCCGGTTCAAATATTTCTGCAACTTCACTATATATATCTTAACTTTTAACGAATTAATTTTTTGGTAAATGTAGCCCTTTTTTTATAATAAATGGTTCGTGATAAATCATTTTGTAATGGTTTCAGCTATTAAAAATTTATTTTTAAAAATGGTTAAAAGTTAAATGAATAAAAACTTTGTACACAAAATTTATTAAATAAACAAAATAATTATTCGTAACATCGTGATCAATAATTGTATAATTAAATATTATCGAATTGATCAAAATCAGGGATGAGCTGAAGCCTAAAAACTTAATTAATCTCCTTCTTTTCCTTCTTCTTTTTCCTCAATTCTTCTTCATATTTCTTCTCCTATTTCGTCCTTATTTTTTCTCCTTATCCTCCTTCCTTAATTCTTCTCCGTCCCTAACTCTTCTCCTTCTCCTTCTTCCTTAATTCTTCTACTTTTCCTGAATTATGTTCCTTCTTCTGCTTTCTCTATTCTTCTCCTTCTCCGTCTTCCAAAATTCTCCTCCTTCATGTTTGTTCTCCCTCTACTTTATCTTTGTTTTGTCTCTTTCTCCTTCTTTTGTCATCCTTATCATTCTCCTTCTTCCTTAATTCTTCTCTTTCTCCTTCTTCGTCAATTCTTCTCCTTCTCCTTCTGTCTTATTTGTTCTCCATCTTCTTCTTCTTCTCCATATTTGTTCTTCTTCCTTATCTCTTAAGCTTCTTCCTTCATTCCTCTCCTTCTCCTTCTTCCTTAAATCTTCTACTTCTCATTCGCCTCAATTCTTCTCGTTTTCTTTCCTTTCAATTAATCTTCTTCTCTTTCTTCCTTAGTTCTTCTAATACTAGTTTTTCTACAATTATTTTCCTTCTTTCTTATTCCTCCTTTATTATTCCTGCTTCTCTTTATTTTTTTGTTCATAAATCCCCTTCTCTTTCCTCCTTAGTTCTTCTACTTCTCGTTTTTTCGTAATTCTTCTCCTTGTGCTTCGTTCTTGCCTAAATTCCTTTTCCTTGTCCGTTTTTTTTCCTTCTTCCTTGAACCATCTCCTTCCTTAATTTTTCCCCTTCTCCTTAATTCCTCTCCATCTCCTTCTTCCTTAAGTTTTCTTCTCCTTCTTTCATAATTCTTCCCCTTCTCCTTTTCGCCTCCTTCTTTTTTTAGTTCTTCTCATTCTTCTTTTTTAATTATTTTCCTTCTTTCTTAATCCTTAATCCCCCCCCCCCCCCCCTAATCTTCTTCGGACTAAAGGACTAAGCTATTCTCTACATTTTTCGAGTTAGTGGTCTCGAATACATACATATAGGTTCGCAATTGTGAAAACCGCATATAATGAAAACATTTATTCCATTCATAAAATTATTTATAAACAATAAAAAATAAGTTTTTAATGTATTATTTACTAATTAACATTGATCTGACAATTAGTGTCAATTAGTGCATAAATTTATCCAATGTCATTTAAGAACTAGTATAAGTGCAAGATTTCAACATTTTTTACAAATTTTTGGAATTTGTCCGGCTGTTATTCGAAAAATATTGGTCGTATGAAGAAAAAAATAAAACCGTAAACAAACGAGTTATAAATTTTAAAAACCCACGTTTCGAAAGTTTACGCCGCTGCCAAAACATATGCAGATGTCAGGGGAGGGGAATAATGAAAATGGTTTCTTATCTTGACACAAAAAACATTTTAAAGCCATAATTTCTTTAGTCGGAATTAATGTCAAAAATGACCATTTTTTGCTCTGCTGCCTGGCCTATTTAACAACTTTAGGTTGGAAATATTCAAAGTGGAGCAATTCGCATTATGAGTTTACCAAAATATACAATTTAAGAATTGTTTTTTGAATGAGTATAGTTGCACTGTTCTTTTAAGCTCTAAAATTGTTATTACACATCTTAAAAGTAAACAAATTTAACTAGAGCATTTTTAGTCGCAAAATAATAAAAAAATTAAATGAATAAAAAACGGTTGAAAAATAAAAATTTATAAAAATAAAAATAAAACATTTCAAATTTAAATCGTACCTGGGCCCAACCATTATTTGAAGAAAAAAATATTTGTCGCTTGGTAAAAAATGTCACTCAGAGAAAAAGTTGTCTTGAAACAAAAAGATTGTCCTCCTTCCTGTTTTGAGATTTATCAATAGTTGGTTTCGGGAATATCAGCAAGTGCGACATTCACAATATTCTGAGTCATGTGCTGATAGGTACGGCAAGAGAGTTAATGAAATCCGATCATTCTAGCATTCCAGGGCTCAACTATGATTTAAATTTAAATATATTTATATTAGTGTGGTTCTTATTTATACTTAGTGACATTTTTTTTCAAATTTCCTTGGTCTCTCCCGCGGTTTTGTTCGAATGCTGAAAAAATATCGAAATTTGAGGGAAATTGGTTAATATTTATTAGGGGTCGCGCAGAGACCGTGAAGTTTCCCCGAGTGGAAAAAGGAGGACATAACCTCACCCCCCCCCCCCATAATAAGATCAAAATTAAATTTTTTTGGCTTATCAATTTTTAAAATGTTTATTCACATATTTTCCAGATTCTCCAATAGGATTTCAATATTTGGTTACAAATTCGTCATTTTTCGTAGAAAATTTATCGTCTTGCGAGAACATTCGATTTTGGTTGAAAAATTAAACTTTTTATTTAAAAATGTAACTATTTTTTATTTTTTTTTGTGAAAAATTAATTTTTTTATCGAAAAATGTAATTATTTCATTTTTGTTCGACAATTTTTTCTTTTGACTCAGGATTAATCTATTTTGTTAAAAATTCGACTTTCTTATTTAAACTCAACTGGTTGAAAATTCCTCTTTCTTTAGTTGAAAATTAGTTTTGGAACTTAAAGAAAAGATCTTTTTTCAGAAAAAAATTAATTGAAGTAAATTTCAATTTATATGTCTATCTAGACTGAAAAGACGTTAAATATTTCTGTTATTCTATGAAGATAATACAGATTCTTTGAAAAATTTGATTTACCATCTGGCAAAATCATGCTTGTATTTTCTGAAGAAAGTTTCTTCTCTCAATGTCTCTAGTAGCCTAATGGGAAAGCATCCGACCGGCAATCGGAAATTCTGAGGTTCTATTCCAGGGGAGCGAAAGGAGATCTTTTTTCAGAAAAAAAATTAATTGAAATTTGACGTTCCTATTTTTGGTTGAAAATGATATTTTTTTAATCAGAAATTAAACTACTTCGTTGAAAATTTTAATTTTCTTTTCGAAAATTTGTTTTGAGTTTTAAAGTTAACTGTTTCTAAAAAATTTGAGTTTACAGTTTGAAGCCTTAACTATTTTGTTACAAATTACTCTTCTTTGTTGAAAATTGATCTACTTGTTTGAGGATCCAACTATTTTGTTAAAAATTAGTATTTTTTGTTAGATTCAACTGGTTGATATTTGCTTTATTTTTTGTTGAAAATAAATGTTTCAAACTGAAAATTTAACTATTATATTTTTGGTTAACAATTTATCTTTTTTAGTCGAAAATTCATCTGTTGGTATGAAAATTCACCTTTATGGTAGAAAGGTCATCTTTCTTGGTTGAAAATTAACTATATTGTGGAACATTCAACTGTCATCGAAAAAGTTCGTCTTGTTGGCTTCAAAATTTAACTAACTGGTTTATTTGACTTGACTAATTATAAAGACGAAATTTTTCGATGAAAGTTGGATTTCCAACAAAACAGTTGAATTCCCGACCAAAAAAAAGATGAATTTAATAAAGTAGTTGAATTTTCAACCAAGAAGATTAATTTTCTACCAAAAGATGAATTTTCAACAAAGAAGAAAGGAAAGACGATTTTCCAACAAAATACATAAATTTTTAACTAAAAAATATGAGTTTACAAACCAATAATGGAATTTGCTTAAATTTCATCAATTTGGTTGAAAGTTTAATGATTTTGTTGAAAATTGAACTATTTTGTTAGATTCGAATTTCATGTAAAAAATCCAACTGTTTTGTTAGAAATTCTTTCTTTTTCATGGCCAAAGTTCCATTGGAGAACCAATTCGAAAAAAGTTCTACATTTCGTTCGATCCAAATCAGTCAAAAATTGATCCAACTCGATTCGGTTCAATCCCAACTTCCAATCCAAACCAAATTTTCAATCCAAAAGAATCCAAATCAGTCCGAACTCGGATTGACCTAAACCGATTTTCAATCTGAATGAACCCGAATGAATCCGAGATCGGATTAAGTTGGATTCATTATGATTGAAAATCGGTTGAGGTCAATCCGAGTTTGGATTTATTCGGATTGGAAATTTGTTTCGGATTGAGTCGGATTAATTTTTAGCCGATTTCGTTCGAACGAAATGCAACACTTTTTTCGAATCGGTTCGGATTAACTCAGACTGGTTCGGATATAGATTCCGGAATGATTCGAATGATTTCGGATTGATTAGGAATGAATTCCTATCCGATACTTTCGCCAGGGGAGGGAAAAAATATAAAACGCTATTGTAGGGAATATTTGATGAAAAAAGGGTAATTTTGTCTTTTCACCAAAAAGTAGGACATTTCATGGATTTTCCAAAGTTTAAGAGGACAGAAGGACAAGCTAGCGAAAAGTAGGACATGTCCTCCTAAATCCGGACGTCTGGTCTCCCTATGAAATATTTAAAAAATTTCGTATTGGAGTATGTTGTTCAGAATTCCCCAGAGAATAAGAATCAATCATAAATTTTGATAAAGAATGACTTTAAGCCACTCTTATGCCCCAGCCCCCACCCCCCCCCAAAAAAAAAAACCATGAATAACAAATTTTAATTTTACGTAATATTACGGCTTATTAACGGCAATTTAAGAATACTTAGTAATCTGTTAACTATTTTTTTATTGATTAAACGATTTTAATTTGTTTAAGTATTTGTTTTTTTTCAGCTAAGTCGTGAAATGAACTTTTTTTCTAGGCGTTATGATTTCTTTAATTTTTTTTCCTTTTTTCTATGTGTCGAAAATTTGGTGAGATAAAGTGTTTCTCCTGCTGTTTGTAGGTGAACTCTATACTTGAAGAAACACATATTATTCATATAATTCTGAACTACTCTAGAAAATACGTTCATTTCGCGACTTCCCTGAAAAAACTTTAAACAAATTAAAATTTTCCAAATAATTTCAACTTGTTTGAATATTCAAGAGTATTCTTATAAAACAAAGTAGTACCTTATCATATTTCAATTTTTCGAAAAATCGTAAAAATTAAATATTTTCTCTAAAAAAATAAGCCGCTATTTATTATAATTCAAACTTTTTTCAAAAATTGGTCAGAAGCGATAGTAAGAAAAAATTCAACTGCAAAAAAAGCATTGTTAAAATAAATTATTTTCTAAGTCCTGAAAATTTTTCATTAAAAATAATGTTTTTAATTTGAAATGGCATCATTAGTAATATTATGTTGATTCTTAAAATTATAGAGAAACTATTTTATTCGGAGATCTGTTTCTTGGCACGACAGATGCCTTAAATTCTGTACATATTTAATTGGACAAACAATTAAGCTTTTTTTTATTTCTAGGAAAGTCAAAATTGTTAGTTGTATATTTTAAAATTTTATTTTTCCTTATGAAATTCAAATATGATTAAAAACCGGCAGTGTGATGTGTCAAGGTGCCAAAGTTATTTGAATAAGATTTTCCATACCTTTTTTAAATATTTTTTTTTCTCAGCAATGAAATATATTTTTTAAATTGTATGCAGTTTTAAAAAATGTATCTTTTAAAATGTATGCAACTACCCCATTAATTTGACAATTACACATTGAAGAAGGATAAAAGGAAAATATTCGAACAAAGGTGGAAGAAGCTTAAAACGAACAAATGCTTTTTAGTAATTTAACGAAACAGATATAAGGAATATAAAGCCTCTTAAGATACCATAATCAAGTAAATAAGTTTTTAAACATTTATCTAATAATACAACAAAATATTAGAAGAGATTTCATGAAGTGACACGGGGTAACATAGCAGAGTTTGCACTGGATTACAACAGTGATTAAGGGCATGTGATACTTAGAAAATTATCGATTTTAGCAGTCTTAGGTTCCCCCGGTTTTTTTCCTACAATAATAAAGACTTTGCCTTAAAAATTTGGGGAATGATAGCGAACATGCTAACGGACGTCCCCGAACTCTTTTTTTGTGGAATAATTAAAAAAAATTTAATTTTGCTAATTCCTAACCTCAAGTTAGGCTAAACTCAAGTTTAGCAAAATAATGTTTTTTTGTTATAATCCCTCAAAAAAGAGTTCGGGGACGTCCGTTATACTATTCTATAGCATCTCCGAATTCAGTTATAAAATTTTTTAATTTTTGTGGACAAAAACCCGGGGGAACTGAACCTGATTTACCACAGGTCGGAGTATCACATGCCCTTAACCCCTTGCATAAAACTGATACAATGCCCGCCTCGTATAAACAGAAACTGTAAAAAAAAATAGGAACAAATAAAAAAAGTAGTGATTTCCAGAAAATCTTCTTTATTTGTTTCATCGAATTTTGAAAAAATGAAAAGAAGATTTTCAGGAAAACCCTGCCTTTTTTAGTTTTTCTAATATCCATAAAAAAGGTTCTGCTAATATAAAAAATACACCCTATCAGTTTTATGCAGTCTAAAATATTTTTGGGGATGGGATTTTTTTTTATATATTTTTTTTATTTTTATTTGTCAACAATGGAAGATATCACAAAAGGGCAAAATGTATTTTTTTGTAGAACTTTTCTGGATGTGTTTTGTAAGTTTACATTCACAATTTTAAGATGCTAACTTAACAGCAAAGTTAAATACATACAGCTGCCGTAAAATTTGAAAAAAATTTGGTATAACCATTGATGAAGGTGGATTGTAATTATTACTTTTCCAAAGTGTGGAGAAAAATTATTGCTATAAATTTGTTGTAAACAATGTAAAAAATTTTGTTCATATCTTAAGCATACTTTTTGCTGATGATGCAAAATCTGATAGGTATTTCAGCGGAACTGAACTCAACAGATTTTTTTTTGCAAAATATGAATGTTTAAAAAAGAAGTGCTCCCCCCATCCTCTGTCGTTTTTGGGTTTTTAAATTAAAAAAATGTTTTTCAATATTTTAGTAATATTTCAGTGAGTTTCAGAAGAATACCAAGATATTACTACACGGAAAAAAAATTTCATTAAAGTTTATAGAACTAGTCCTATAGTAGAGAATACGACGGGTAGTTTAGTAAAAGTTAAAATCTTCTTGGTCTTACATTGCATCGAACTATCAATTCTACGAAATGTAATACCGAGTTCTATAAAATGTAAAGGATGAGGTGACGTATTCTCTATTAGGAGGCAGGATGCGAAAAACGTAGAATAGTTTTAGAAAATCTAAAAGTCCAGCTAATATACAGTCTACATCAGGTTCACTACCCGGGTGCACCGGAACGTGCACCAGGTCGTTCAAGACGTCATCTACGAGAACTTTTTTAGAATTTAAATTGTATCAATAGCCAAAATAACTATTACTGGTGAGTCGACGATCAGGATGCACCGACACGTGCACCAGGTCGCTTAGCACGTATTCTACAAGAACTTTTCGAAAATTTAAATTGTGTCAATAGCAAAAATAACTACCAATGTTGAGTCGGCGGTAGTTAATTTGGCGGTTGAAACAATTCTAATTTTTAAAAAGTTTTCGTAGAATACGTGCTAAACTACCTGGTGCGCGACTCGGTGCACCCGGATCGTCGTCTCACCACTGTTAATTATTTTGGATGTTGACACAATTTTAATTTTGAAAAAGTTCTTGTAGAATACGTGTTAAGCTTCCTGCTGCGCGATCCGGTGCACCCGGATCGTCGAATCACCATTGGTAGTTATTTTAGGGATTGAAACAATTAAAATTCTTAAAAAGTTCTCGTAGATGACGACTTGAACGACCTGGTGCACGTTCCGGTGCACTCTGATCATCGACTCACCAATGGTAGTTATTTCGGATGTTGACACAATTTGAATTTTAAAAAAGTTCTCGTATAATACTTGCTAAACTATCTGGTGCGTGATCCGGTGCATCCCGATCGTCGAATCACCATTGGTAGTTGTTTTGGCTATTGACACAATTTAAATTTTTAAAAAGTTCTCGTGAAATACGTGCTAAGCGACCTGGTGCACGTTCCGATGCATCCTGATCGTCGACTCACCATTGGTAGTTATTTTGGCTATTGATACAATTTAGATTCTAAAAAAGTTCTCGTAGATGACGTCTTGAACGACCTGGTGCACGTTCCGGTGCACCCGGGTAGTGAACTTACCATTTAGAGATGTGTCGGTTATTGGCAAACTTAATATTTTAATTTTCAACGCGTGCTAATGTTCTTTAAGACTTGAATTTTTTTGTTCACGCGGGAGCGATGCGGAAAAGTTGCTGCCTGCTCACAGTAGCGACTGCGCAGCTACAGTTTAAAGAACTGAAGCCTATAGATCTTATATTGAAGTAGTTCACAAACACTCAATCTTCGAATCGAATTTCTATGAGATTTTTCAACATTTTTTGAAGAATTTTTCTATACATTTGACTGAATTGAGGTATTTACACCTTATAATGATGTGATTACAAATATTCAATACCTCAATTGTGATTTGTACGAAAGTTTTCAGCATTATTTCATGAATTTCTCTATATATTTTATTAAACTTTTTTAAATCGGAGTTCAATATAAAGTTTACAAAATTCTTGTAGAGTTATTCCAGGTTTGTTCTAAATTAAATCCTGAAAGTTATAGAGAATATAGAAAATTTGTTCAAGGTTCGCTCTCATCTCCGACTCTTGAAATAGTTCAAGAATGTTTAATGAACTTTTTTTTCCGTGTAGATTTCACACAATTTTCCGAAGGTGTAAATGGATATTCCGATATGTTGGTCAGTCGACGAGCAATTGACGGGAGGTGTAAAAGAGCCTTCAGGATAGCGAAATTTTTTTTTTTAATCGACATCATTATTTAAAAATGAAACAAATGCGCCTAATTCTCGAGTTGAAGTGTTGCTAACGCACGTCAAAAAAGTTTGATAAGAAAAAAATATCTACATTCGAGGAAATAAATGACGTGAAAGTTGATCTTATCAGAGTGACATTGACCTTAGTGCGAATTGGGACAACTAATATAGTGCTATTTAAAAATCTGTCTGACTTCCGAAGTTGAGATAATTGAATGAACAGACATAATATTATATAGTAAACTGAGAAAACCAAATTGAATTTTTTATAAAATCAGCAACATTTTTAATTGCTAGAAAATCATTTGCTCACGCAATTCGCATCGATGTGGTCTTCAATTTTCATACGATATAGAATTTTTTAAATATTTGGAAAATAAAGAGAGGATGTGATGAAATTATGACCAAAACCTGGTACAAATAATACTCCCAGCATTTTGTTGTTTCTACAATAGAAAAAAGAAATAAAAAATTTTTATAAATAAATACGTGTCAATATAATTGTGAGACTGAAATAAAAAGGAAAAAATTGTTTTTACATTCTTTTTAGTATTGTGATTATATTGATATGTGTTTTTAGTGTAAAAATCAAGAGGGATCAACACTTTCTTGATGAGAAAATCTTCATTTCTTTTCCCTTATCTGCATAGGATAGTAGGCGCAATTATTGTAAAAATTTGTAAAAAAATTTAAAATATTTAAAATAAAAATTTAATAACAAAAATGTCGAAAAACACAATCATTGGCCACGAAAGCATAGTGATCAGCATAGGCCAATGATTGACCACAAAATTGTGGTGAAATCCAGTGATTGGCCACCTCGTTGGCCAATGACGGCATATATTTCTGACTGTTGTGACTATCATTTGAAATCAAAGTAATTAGCCATTAAATCGTTAATATATATTAACCTAAAATCGCTGGAGCCAAAAACTGTTTTTGCCATGATTTCCATTCACCGATTTATCAATATTTCAGACATCATTTTAAGGATAGAATACTAATATCATGTAGTTTCAATCGGCCAATTCAATTAAAATCCAAAAGTTTTTAGTTAAATATATCGCAACTATTAAAAAAATAATCATTTTACTTCACTTGTAGAGCTTTTTACCTTGGTAATTAGAGATTCGAGGAGAACAATAAACAATTTTTTAAATATATTCAACGAAAATATAGCGACCCTCATTGACCCGACAGCAGTGCCTCATAATAACATGTAATTATTTAAACAATTGAAGATTTTTAAATTTCCATAATTTTAAGTATGTAAGTGGAAAAGACGTCCATCAATCATGTTTTGGTAATTTGTGATTTCATAAACTATTACATGCCCTCAAATAAAGAATTTTTTACGATTTGTTACGGCAGTGAGGGAGGTTCTTCATTCGTGTATTTATTTTAGAAAATTCGCAAATAAAATTAATAAATCGCAGTAATTATGCATAAATTTCTATAACTTTAAATAACTGCCGAGAAGAGTAAAGTTGAAAATTTTTCAATATTAATTTGAAATTGTTTTATTACGTTAATAGAAGATTCTAGGTTAAAAATGCTACAGGTTTAAGATTGTCGTATTCGAATATGAATGGTCAGGAAAAATGAAAAATTGGTGAGGAAAAACTTAGGGAATTTTTAAAATGAAGTTTTGCGCTAACCCGGTATAATATTCTTGTTAGTAATTTATGTTTTTCTAATTCAACAATTTGCTTCAAAACTCATTCTTTTTGGCGGAAAATTCAACGATTTTGTTGAAAATTCGTTCGTAGAAAATGTACTTTTTAATTAAAATTCATATTTTGGTGTTGATAAGTCAACAATTCTATTAAAAAGTCATCCTTTTTGTTTGAAAATTCAACTCTTTTGTTGCAAATTCGTGTTTTTGTCTTGAAAATTCAATTATCTTCGTAGAAAATTTACTTCTTATTTGAAACTCATATTTTAAAGTTGAAAAATTGAACTGGAATCATTTTTAGATGAAAATTCAACTATATTTTTGTAAATTTGTTTTTTTTTTTAATTTAAAAATTCATCTATTTTCGTAGAAATTGCATCTTTTCTGGGGAAAAATGCAACTATTTGGTTGAAAATTCAACAATTTTGGTAAAAAGTCATCCTTTTGGTTGAAAATTCAAGTATTTCGTAGACAATTTTTTCTGTTCAAAATTCATATTTTGGTTTTGAAAAGTCAACTGAAATCTTTTTTGGATGAAAATTCAACTATTATTTTTTTAAATTTGATTTTCTGGTTTAAATATGCATCCATTTTAGTAGAAATTTCATCTTCCTTGTGTAAAAATGCACTGTTTGGTTGAAAATGCAACAATAATTTTTTTTGATTAGTCAGCCTTTTTGGTTGAAAATTTAACTATTTTCTTGAAAATTCATCTTTTTTGCTGAATATTCATATTTTCTGGTTGAAAATTCAATTTTTGTGCAGAAAATTCGTCTGTTAGCTTCAAGGTTCAACAACTTAGATTAAATTTTTTTTTCATCCATGACTGAAAAAACTTTCTTTGTAGAAAATTAATCTCTTCAGTTTTAGAATTCATTTTTTTTGTTGATGAAATTTCATCTTTTTTGGTTGAATTATCAACTATTACTTTTTTGTTGAGATTTCATCTTCTTAATGTTGAAAACTCCAATTATTTTGTTAAAAATTTAATTATGTTGTTGAAAATTTAAGTGTTTTGTTGATAAGTCATCTTTTATAATATAATAATTTTGAAAATTATGTTTTCGGCCACCCTGCCTAATTCTACCAGCAATAACTAACAAAACAGCAACATGCAATCCATTTTTATGTCATTCCCATAATGAGTTTGAGTAAGTGAAATATAATTTCAAATTTAATTAACAATTTACATTTTTATAGGTTTGGTAATCAGAAAATATGAAATCTACCAAATCACATACAATTTTATATAAACCTACATATACATCTTTCGTAAATATTTATCATACACGTATATATAAGTATTTATATGTCACGCCTACCCCGAAAGGGAAATGGCTTAATGGTATGCATACATACATACATACATATGTATAAGTCTTTACCTGCAAGCATGTATTATCTTAGAATGTATTAAATATATTATTCGAAATACAAAAAATTTTCATTATATTGTGTAATGCCCGTAGGTAATATCAAATTTAATTCATACTTAGATATAAACAAAATGGAATTTATTATTTCATTTACTCCTTATTGTTCTAAATTAAAAGTTTAAAACTTGCTCTCGATTTCTTATTGACACAAGTAACAAGCCCAGAGATTTATATGTTTGTACAAAACGTGTGTTCTAAAAATATCTCTAAATTGGTAAAATTTATGAAATAAAATACGTATAAGGAAAATTTGTAGAACCACATGGTGCTATCTAAAGCCACGTTGCCAGTTTACAATAATGCAAATAAAAAAAAGTGACAATCCATGCAAAATACAAGAGGGCTTTCAACGTCAAAATGATAAGGTTTTAATGTATGGCAACTTTGTTAACATTTAATCGAGCATTTAATTCTATTTTACGTATGTAAAAATTGAAGAGGAAACCAACTTCATATACTCATCTTACAGAGTCTTGTAGAGTCTCAAGGTACTATCTCAATGCAATTTGCCATACTTATCAGTTTTCTGATTAATTTTGCCGGAAACAGGTTAACAAATTTGCATCTCATTATCCCCTGTCTATGGTACGTAATTTTTCTAAATATTTTCAACTATCTCTTGTTAAATATAATTTAGTTACTTACTACCCGAAATAGCCGGATTATCAAATAACATTGAACCAGAAAAAAGTAGGAGTTCCAAAGGACAAGACTAGTGAATTCTTACGAGAAAACCGGGATAAAGCCGGGTGAGAAATATTACACTGGGAGATTTCCCGTATTTCATAGATCGCGCGTTTTGTAATTTTTGAAAGTTTCCACTTAGAAAACATAATTTTCAAGTATGTAGAATAAATTAAACTTTAATGGTTCACAATATTTCTTGCAATATTTTAAATGAATTTAAGTGAATATAATGCAATTTCGAATTGAAAAGCTTGAAATTGTACAATTTCAAGAAATGGAATCATACTACAACAATCTTGTTTTGTAGTCTTTATTTTAATTTCTAATTTTTCAATGTAATATCTTAAAAATGACTGATTTTAAGTTGAAGATTCAAACAAATGAATCAGTTCAAATTGACACATATTTGATTGTATTTAAAATAACAAAAGAAGATAAAAATTGAACTATCTGAAATTGATACATCAGTAAATTAATAATTTCGGTAATTTTAAATGGTTACAATTTTAGAGTTCTGCATTTTCATGTTGAACGCTAAATTTTTTGCTTTTCCCTTCCATCGGTTTTAATTTTGCAATTAAAATTGAATAGGTTAAATTTTGGAAAGTACAATTAGAAATTTAAAAATTAATAATTTTTAAGCTATTTAAATTTACTTCAAATAATCAAATTTTGAAAGGGTTTAAGAATAAGAACGTTTCAATATCACAATTTTTGGTGACTACAAGTTTTTTCAGTTTTAACTTAAGTTTCAACGTTCCAGAGTAGAAATTTATCATTTTTAAAGTTTTTCATTTAAAATAACTATTTATTTTGAAAGCTTTTTTCAGAATAATTCAATTAATTTGTTGATTTTAGAAAAATTGATCTAATCAGCTTTAATTTTAAATTATAATTTTATTATGTACATAGTAACAATTTAAAATTCTAGAATTTCAGAAGCTTTGATTTTGAAAGAGTAAATTTAGTGTTCAATATTAAATTGTCAAATCTCAATCGCTTTGAATAAAAAGCTATTCAAATTCAAAGTTTCGAATTTTTAATTGTTTAATTTTGAACGCTTTTAATTATAAATACAATATCAATTCGTCTGCATTTTAAATGAACCAATTTTCAAAATTCGAATCTTAATATATTCAATTTTTAACGTTTTGATATTGTCCTATTTTTCAAATTTTAATCTGAAATCATTCAATTTCGTGATTCTTCAATTCAAAATCAAATTGTTTTTTTTTAGCTCTTCGACTAGGAAATTATATATCTCAACGCAATTCAACTCGAAATCATTAACTTTTAATTATTGTTACGAAAATATTATAAAGAAAATATTAAAAAATTCGATTTCGTTATCATACTTTTTATATATGATTCAAAGTCAATCGATTTCTTGCATAAAGGTTTGCTGATATTTATCGATTTCCGCAATTGATGATAAATGTGAAAAAGCTGTCGGTTTCGCAAAGAAAGTTAATTTTTTTTCTAAACATGAAGAAATCACGAATATTTACCGGGAGAGCCGGGAAAAAGGCGGGAGAGGAAAATTAAAAAAATAGTGGCCATCTTGAATCCGAATCCGAAGTCGGAATTCTAAAGTTAGTTCTTGTTTCCTTCCTAACCTAAAAATTTCCTAAACTCGAAACACTTTTTTTTTGTATATTTAACAGCCCAACAAAAAGTAGGAGTTTCGACGGACCAGACTATAGTCAATTCGTACGTATTTCGGGTCACTGAATTTGAATCCAAAGTTGGAATTCTGAAGTTCGTTCTTGTTTCCTTTCCAACCTCAACATTTTCTAACCTCAAAAACACTTTTTTGGAGAATTTCACAGAACTCAAAAAAAAAGGAAAATAGGTATTACGGCGTACCATACTAGTCAATTGTCACGTATTTTGAGTCACTGAATCCGAATCCGAAGTCGGAATTCCAAAGTTAGCTCTTGTTTTCTTCCTAACATCAAGAAACACTTTTTGTGTACATTTTCTTCAGTTAGGAAGCTAACTTCGAAATTTTGACTTCGGATTCGGATTCAGCGACCCACAATACGTAAGAATTAAATAATTAAGCCCGTCGAAACTAATTTTTTTTGTGGGACTGTAAAATATACAAAAAAGTGTTTTTCGAGGAAAGGGCGTTTTTAGGCTAGGAAGAAAACAAGGGCTAATTTCGGAATTCCGACTTCGGATTCGGATTCAGCGACCCAAAAATACATATAAGAATTGACTAATCTGGTCCGTACGAACTCCTACTTTTTTGTGGGGCTGTGTAATTAGAAGTTAATGAAATGAAAAGAAAGAAAATTAAAATAACATGGTTCATGCAATAAAGTAACTATACACTCCTTGAAAATAAAGCGTATAAAAAGCTGTGTCATCTAGTATAAGAATATTTATTAATAACTTGAAGAATTTTTTTGAAATTACTAGCATTTATCACCTAAAATTTTTTAAAGAGCTATCGCGATAATATTAAACGCTAATAAAATGCAATATTGAACGAGATTATACAATTTTCTCAAATCTTTTATCAAATTACTTGAGTTTATATTTTTAACTGCAATTTAGAAGTGCAAAGCATGATAAACTTAATGAATGTTGAATTATTTTACAAATAAAATCTACCCTATGATCTTGAAATATTTGGAAGTCTTAGGAATCATTTGGAATCTTTTCAAATACCTTAGCCTAATCCGATAAACTTAAAGAATTTTGAATTGATTTGCAGGTGGTAATAATTCAAAAATGTATGAAAAAAACTTTTTTTATGGTTATTATGTACAGAGTCTTCATCAAATTAATACAATCTCCTATTGTAAAATTATTAAACTTTACCTTTCTATTCTAAAATTCTTGATACACGGATTTCCTATAAAGTCTGTTAAAAATATGCTACATAATTTATGGAGAGCCCCTTAGCGGAGTTCTTATCTCTTCAATTTGATTAAAAATTTCGTCTGATTCTTATCATTCTCAAATTAATCGGAGACTTTCATCTGACAGCATTCTCAATTGAGAATATTTCTTTAAATATAAATATGCTTAAAATTATCCTAGCTCGAAGAAAAATTATGGTCAATGTCAGATAGAAATTAATTGATTCTGAATCAGTATTATTTTTCTAAAGTAAGTATTTATTAATTATTTTTCATTCATTTGAAAATTTACTATTTATTTTTTCTAAATATTTAAAATACGTGTTTTAGGAAGGACCATGAAGAAGACAACCTAAAGCCAAAATCACAAATACTATGGATTCTTCTAGTGACGTAGTGAATATAAGTGACGTCAGTAAGTATGTTAAAATATAATTTGAATAGAATATTTTACAAAAAATGGATATATTGTGAAAAGAAAAAAACTTTTTCCAAAACATATTTCGGATAAAAAAATTGAAGCTTTTTAAATTTTTTCAAGGGTTTCAAAAAAATAAAAAACTTTTCTTTAAAATTCTGGGGAAATTTTTAATGAATTTTCATTTACAAAAATTAATTTTTAAAAGAAATTTCAAAAAACTTAAAAATATTTCAAAAAGTGTCGAAGATTTTAGGGCAATTTTTTTTAAATTTGAGAAATTAAAAAAAATTGTAGGCATAATTACATTATGTTTAAGAGATATATTTTGATAGAAATGTAATATTTTTCGGTTAAAAATGCAAATTTTGGTTGCAAATTAATCTGTTTTAGTTGAGGGTTTAATTTCTTTGTTGATAATTCGTCTTTTTTCAATGAATTGAACTCTATTCCATTTAAAATGAAATATTTTTTACTTTAAATATCAGAACTTACATTTTTTGTTGAGAAATAATTTTTCTTGGTTGAAAATGTAACTATTTTGTTGAAAATGCAGGTTTTTTTTGTTGAAAATTCATCCTTTTTGGCAGAAGATGAAACTTTTTATTCTAAAAATGATCTGTTTTAGTTGCGAATTAAAATCCTTTTCGAATGAAATACTTTGTTCAAAATTGGTTTCTTTTGTTGAAAATTCATCACTTCAGTTGAAAATTCATATATTTGGTTAAAAATGAAACTTGTTGAAAATTATTCTTCTTGGGTTGAGTATTCAACTATTTTCTTGGAAATTATACTGATTTGGTTGAGTTCAACTGTTTTTGATTTAATGTTAAGATATTTTTTGTTTACAAATTCAACTTTACCTTGTGTTGAAGATTAACTTTTTTTTTGAAATTATGATTTGATGATGATAGTAGTATACCTAGGCCGTTTCTTTGACACCTGTTCTGTTCTAAGCTAAACGACAGTCAACCAGCGACTGTTCACTTACTGTCAGCCGATGATTCTAAGATGCCATCAGTCAGTAATGTTGACCCCTGCATGACCGACATTATCCGGATGCCTAGTAGGAACCTGCATTACTGACGGACGATAAGACATACAATTACATAACCCATAGTTGGTAAAGAAGTAATCTAAATTAACTTCAGCCACTAATGTAGGAATCTATTGGTTTCCCCAATTTATTCATACTTCTAGAAAGTCTTAAAACTTGGGGGTTCTCCTAGCCCCATGCGCCACCTACAGTAGATTTTTATAATCCTGAAATCCGCAGGCCGTCTTACACTGGAGCATAGTTTTATAGTAGAAACTCTATTTTCGTAAACTTATCATGCAGCAAACCAGCTAGAAATATACATTATCGACCGCGGTAAGAATCCATATCAGATTCTTACTTTACCGACTGAGGGTAATGTAGAGTCCTACTTTACTGCGGACAAGTAATCTAGATTCCTACTGTACCGGCTGGCGGCATCTTAGCACGGGCATGGACCGTTATCGTTTGTCGGTAAGTGACCATTCGCTGGTTTACTGTCTTTTAGCTCAGAACAGAACCGGTGTCACAGAACCTGGCTAGGTATACTACTTCTTCTAAATTCTTATTTTGTATTAAAAATTGGTTTTCCCTTAACCGGAAAAACCACACGCACGCGCAGCGCGCGATTGTTGACGCTCGTTTATTTAAATCCTTGATCTTTTCATGGCAGTTGAAGTAATTGGAAAAGACCAGATCGGTGACGTGCAGGACAATGATATGCAATTAGAAATTGTTGATGAAATTGTTGGAGGTATCCTAGTAAATCCAACTCTGATGCCAGAGAATCCACCTGAAATGGCGTTGCGACCAATGGCCTGGCAAAATGATAATCCTAAACCCTACATTGAAATTGTAGAGCAACCATCCACCGGTATTCGCTTTCGATATGAAATCGAAGGCAGATCTGCTGGCAGTATACCTGGTAAACACAGCAAACCGGACATGAAATCTTTTCCTACTATTCGAGTGAGTTCTAAACATATACTTCATTAATTTATATTCGCTTAAAGTTATCATTCGCCAATTGGTTTTCTGCTTGTAGACTATTTATGAAAATTTATTTGTTTTTAGTAGGCCCAGGGATCACATTCAGTCCCCTATTCTCCCTTTTTCCCTATTTTCTAAAAATTCCTTATAATTCCATATATTTAAGACTTTTGTCGTGGAATTCAAGGAATTTGTGAAATTCAAGGATTTCGTTGAATTCAAGGAATTTATGGAATTTAAGGAATTCGCGGATTTCAAGTAATTCACGGAAATCAAGGAATTCCTGGAATTTACGAAATTAATGGAATTCACAGAATTCATCGAACTCAAGGAATTCACGGAATTCATGGAGTAAGGAAATTCATAGAATTCCTCCGAATCATGGAATTCAATGAATTTATAGAAGTCCTCCGAATCATGGAATTCAATGAGTTCCGTGAACTCCTGGAATTCCATTTATTCTTTTAATTACATGAATCCTTTGAATTCCATGAATTCGTTGAATTACATGCATTCATTAAATTCCATGAATCCTTTTGAATTCCATGAATTCTTTGAATTACATGAATTCTTTGAATTTCATGAATTCTTTGAATTTCATGAATTCTTTGAATTCCATGAATTCTTTGAATTCCATGAATTCTTTGAATTCCATGAAATCTTTGAATTCCACGAATTCTTTGAATGAAATAAATTCTTTGAACCAAAAGTTTGATCGATTAGGTTCTTTTTTTTTTAATTATCAAGAATTATCATAGTTGAAAATCATTAGATGCCAAAGCAGATTTATAATTCAGAACAATTTTCTGTTTTGTTATATGGTACAGGTTTTTGTCGAAAATTGACAGATTTATTGAAAATTCATTAGATTTCAAAAGAAGATTCATAATTTTTTAACAGTTTTAGGTTATGTTGTTGTTTCACATCGAAAATTGGTAGTTCAACAAAAAAAAAACATTATAATTTGAACAAGATTGAGATCTGAAAAAACTTGAAAATAATTTAAATTTGAAAAAATGTAAAACGACATGTGCAGTTTTCAAGATTTTGAAATCATATTTTGAAGCTTTTTAAGTTTGTTACAACTATTTAAAATTAAATTAATTTACCTTCTAATTTAAGAATTGTTATTTTCATAAAAAAATGTGATCGTTCAATTCTTAATGTTTCTAGTTTAAAATTGCTTAAAATGATTCGCATTCAGTTGTTGTTACTTCAAATGGAAACAATTTAAGTTTAAGAGTTCGAATTTAAAAATTTTTTTGACCGTGAAAAATGTTTGCGAACCGGGTAATGACCGGGTATTTTTTTCTTTGATTAAAACGGCCACCCTGGATTTCAAAAGGTTTTTAATGTTTAAGAGTAAATCATTTTCTAGAATTTCCGAAGATTTCAATGATTGCAAGGGTTTTTTAAAGTTCTGAAGGAATTTTAATAAATTGTACAGGGTTTCAGGAAATATCACAAGATTCCATAGAATTTCAGGGGATTTAATAATATTTTAGTGGATTTCAAAGAATTCATTCAAGAGAAGTGAGGTATTTTGCAGGGTTTCAAAGATTTGAAGAGATTTGAAATGATTTTTTTGGAAATTACCCTAAATTCTTATCAATTTATCCTGAATTCTTTTAATTCTTTGGAATTCCGGTGAATTTTTTAAAGTTTTCATTCAGCTAAACTGAGGATCAATTGATAAAATGATCAAAGGATTTGAAATATTCCAATTTTACGGAAATCAATGGAATATTTTTTTTATTTTACAAATTGTTTCCAATTCATTTGAATTCTTTTGAATTCAAATTATATATAAGTATACATAGTCCCTATATTGTATCGCCTGCAAAAGCTCTGCTGAACTGCTGTGATCCCTGTAAGACCCACATACTGTAAAACGCTCATTTTATTTTTTATTTATTTATTTTATTATTATTTTATTTATATATTTATATTCATTTATTTATTTATTTTATTTTATTAATTTATTAAAATGGTTTTAATTAAACATTCTTTTGCATAACAGATAGTAGGATATACAGGAAAAATGACCGTGGTGGTATCCTGTGTGACAGTAGAAGATAATCCAGCTCACAGTCCCAGACCTCATCCCCACAAATTGGTCGGAAAACAACAGTGCAAAAATGGAGTCTGTCGAGTAGTTCTCAAAGGAGACAACATGACGGTTCCTTTTCCAAATCTCGGCATTCAGTGCGTAAAGAGGAAAGACGTCGAAGCGTCCCTAAACGAAAGGAAATTGCAGGGAGTCGATCCATTCAGCAGTAGGTTCCTATAATAAATGTCTCATTCCAATAATATTAAATTCTTAATTATGATATACACTGAAACTTGAAATTAAGAACGGTTGCGGATATTCCTCGCAGTAGCCTTGGTCCTATTTCCAGACTGTCCGAGCGTAAACGGGTACACTGAGCGAAGAATTCCCCAGTGGTTTGGGTTTACACCCCAATAGCTGGGGTGGTTTCTCTTTTTTTCTGTTTCACACGAAGGATTGGTGCGCTCGCACCAACGAGTCGTGCGAGCACCCCAACCATTGGGGTGCTCACCCGAAGCAGCAGCGGCCGAACTGGTGGGGTGCGCGCCCGAATGGTTGGGGAGCTTGCACCTATGATTCGGGAGATTCGAGTCGTCCACCGCGTTGGATGTTGCGCGTTCGACGTTTGCGCATGTTCGCTAATGGCCGCAGCTGATAAACATCAGGCTCTACCCGAATGTCACTGTTTCTAGTTTATGTCAATTTTATTATTCCTGTGCGAGATGTCAGTGGAATACAGTGTCAACTAGTTATCTGGTTTTTCTTTGGATAATCATTAACGAAGGTAAGAGAAATATAAAACCTTATTTTCTCTCCAGAATTATTTCTGTATATATACAGAAATAATTCTTCGTTAGTGAACCTTCGTTAATGATTATCCAAAGAAAAACCAGATAACTAGTTTACACTGTATTCCACTGACATCTCGCACATGAATAATAAAATTGACATAAACTAGAAACAGTGATATTCGGGAAGAGCCTGATGTTTATCAGCTGCGGCCATTAGCGAACATGCGCAAACATCGAACGCGCAACATCCAACGCGGTGGACGACTCGAATCTCCCGAATCATAGGTGCAAGCTCCCCAACCATTCGGGCGCGCACCCCACCAGTTCGGGCGCTGCTGCTTCGTGTGAGCACCCCAATGGTTGGGGTGCTCGCACGACTCGTTGGTGCGAGCGCACCAATCCTTCGTGTGAAACAGAAAATAAGAGAAACCACCCCAACTATTGGGGTGTAAACCCGAACCACTGGGGAATTCTTCGCTCAGTGTAGGGGCGCGTGAATTATTTCCTCCATGCATTCCAACATTCCGAGGACATCATTTCTAGGAACGTCATCAATCCGAACTCCTTCAATCCAAGTTCCAGTGTATATCATAATTCAAGGTGTCTATTCTCCTGGAAAACCTGGAATTATCAGGGAATTTTGTTATACCTGGAAAAACCTGGAAATGTAAAGGATTTTTTTTAAGTCAGTGAATTTTTTCGAGAACGTAGTTATACATTTTTTTTTAATCGGAATGTAAAATTAAATAACGATGTTTTTTTATTTGTGAAAGTAGCCTTATATTACTGGATTTATCTATGTTGTTGAAAATTAGCTTTTTGGTTGAATATTGATATTTTCAGGTCGAAAATTAAACTGATTTGTAGAAAATTCGTCTTTTTGGGTTTAAAATGTAACATTTTGGTCAAAATGAACGTTTTCTGAAAATTAGTTTTTTTGTTAGAAATTTATATTTTCTGTTCGAAAATTGAATTTTTTAAAATAGAAAATTCGTCTTTTTGGGTTAAAGATTAAACAGCTTCGTTGAAAATTAACTTCTTTGTTGAAAATAGATATTTTCAGGTCGAAAATTGAATTTTTTTAAAATAGAAAATTCGTCTGTTTGGGGTGAAAAATGCAACATTTGGTAGAAAATTTAACTATTTTGGTATCAGATTCTGATTTTCTGTTTCGTAGAAAATTTGTCCTTTTTAGTTACAAATTTAACAATTTTGTTGAAAATTAACTTCTCTGTTGAAAATAGATATTTTCAGGTCGAAAATTGAATTTTTCTATCGAAAGTTCATCTCCTCGCGCTGAAAGTTTAACAATTTAGTTAAAAAAATTTCTTATTAATTTTAAAATGCAACAATTTAGTTGAAAATTCAACTGTTTTTACAAAATTTGCGTTTTTGGGTTAAAAATTAAAGTTTTGTTGAAAATTAATTTCTTTGTTGAAAATGGATATTTTCAGGTCGAAAATTGAAAATTTCTAAATAGAAAATTCGTCTTTTTGGGTTGAAATTGCAACCGTTCGGTTGAAAATTCAACTATTCTGGTATCAGATTCATTTGGTTGAAATTAACTTTTTTGTAGATTTAACTGTTTTGTAAAAAATTCGTATTTCTGGTTCGAAAGTTTAACAGTTTGGCAGAAACTTAATCTTTTTCGGTTAAAAGTGCAACTTTTTTGTTGAAAATTCAACTATTTTGATGGAAGAGATTTTTTTTTGCTTGGATATTAATTTTTTTTAACTGAAAATTTAACTATTCAATTTTAGGCTCAAGCTTTATCTTCTTAGTTGAAAAGTCGTATATTTTGTTTAAAATTAAACTATTTCTGGTGAAGAGTCGGCATATTAATTGAAAATTCATCACTACTTCTGTTTCAAATTTAACTATTTTTTTGAAAATTCTTGTTTTTCTTGGTTCATGATAATTTTTTTTCAGTTTAAAATTTAAATATATGGTTGAAAGTGTATCTCGTTTAGTTGAAAATTCCACTATATGGTTGAAAGTTCTCGTAATTTGTTGAAAACAAAATTGTTTTGTAGAAAATTAAGCTTCTTGTTTGAAAATTCACATTTTTGTTTAAAATTCAACTATTTCAGTTAAATATTCATTATTTTAGTTAAAAAATTATCACTTCATTTGCATATTTATCTATTTTGTTAAAAATTCAATCTTTTTGTTGATACATAATTTTTTAACATAAAATTCGACTATTCCATTTTTGTTGATAATTGATCTTTCTTAATTCAAAAGTCAACTAGTTGGTTAAAAATTTGTGTATTTTGTTAAAAAATAATCTTTTTGGTTGGAAATTAACTATTTGGTGAATATATAAATAATATAAATAATTTGAATTTAATATAGTATTGAGATTAGTTTTTTCTGAAATATGCTCTGAATTTGAAATATAAGAAGATAAAAGAAAAATTTGTTTTAATTGTTGCTCAAATTTATGGACCTTAAGGACATATTCAAGAAACGATTAAATTTTGTGTAGCATCATTTATATTAAACCTTTCTGAATTAAACATATTACTATCTCAACAAAAAAAAAGTTATTCAAGTTTACATAATAATAGTACTATTTTCATACATTTAGATATTTATAAAGGCTAAAAAAACATTATTTATAATAATCTCGTGAAATTTTGTACACAATTCCCAGTCTATTTTTCAAAAAAGTTCAGAATGTTTGAATGGCTTCGTACTATGAAAAATTATACCTAGAAATAATATGGAATTGTCAGGGAATTTTTTTCCAGGATTTGAGTAGACACCCTGCAACTAAGAATTTACTTTAACAAACTTTTAATATAAAATTAAATTTTCAGCTGGATTTTCTCACAGAAAAACTCCCGGCAACTTCGCTCTCAATAAGGTCAGATTATGTTTTCAAGGCTTCATTCCCCAAAAGCAGGAGAACGGAATGACCGGATGGATACCATTAGATCCTGTAGTTTCCGTACCCATTTTAGAAAAAAGTACGAATTTTACTATTTGCGAAACATTCTGTATCAACTTATTTGTAAATGAATTTTGCACATTCAAAGATGAATTCAGGTACCAATTCAATTGAAATTAAAATTTGTTTCAGAGGCCACGTGTACCCTTGATATTTTTAAGATGAGTCATTATAGTGCATCAGTCGCTGGAGGATTGGAGATGATTATGCTTTGTGACAAAGTCCCAAAAGATGAGATTCAAATTCGGTTCTTCGAGGAACGCCCTAATGGTGTTTGGGAAGCATATGCTGATTTCCAACCCGCGCATGTCCATCATCAGGTGAGATATAAAATCAGATTTCACACTCTTTCCCTTATTCCCCTCTTCAGCGCTTTTTTAAAGAATTCCTCTTTTTCCCTCCTGTTTTCAAAAAACTTCACTAGAATGGTGAATCAATAGAACCCAGTTAGAAAATCCAACTATTTTTGGTTAAAAATGAATTATTCTTAATTGAAACTTCTACTATGATAACTTTAGTTCGGATTTCATCTCTTTTGGTTAATAATTCTATGATATAGTTGGAAATTTAATGTTCTGTTGAAAATTCAACTGCTTTGTTAGAAATTTGTCTTTTTGGATTGAAAATCCATCGGTTTTGGTTGAGTATTCAACTATTTTGTTAAAAATTCATTCTTTTTGGTTTGAGAATTCATCTGTTATGGCTGAGGATTCAACTGTTTTGTTGCATTTTTTTTTCTTTCCTGACTGAACCTTTTTTCTTGGTTGAAAATGGGTCTTTTTGGTTTGAACCCTTAAATGACACCGGGGGTCCAAAAGACCCCAGACCTTTTTCAAGGTTCCATGAAAAATCGATAAGTCGTTTTTTTTTCAATAATTTTTTTCGGCATTAACAAATAAAAATCCTGTAACTATGGGACATTATTACAATAAAGAAAGGTTTGAAATATTTGGAAAAAAAATTCAGATCGAAATGTTAATAACTTTCAGAATTATTGCATGCATGTTTTCCGAGCTGGGGTCCAATGGCCCCCATGTGTTTTGGTTAAGGATTCAACTACTTTGTTGGAATTTCCACTTTCTGGATGAATTCAACTGTCTTTTATTGGAAATAACAATTTTTTATGGTTGAAGATTCATCTCTTTTGTTGAAAATCCAACTATTTCGTTAAAAATTTAAATGTTTGGATAAAAATTCAACTGTCTTGGTATAAAATTCAACTATTTGGTTGGAAATGAACTTTTTGGATCAAAAATCATATTTTCTCTTCCGTTTGAGGATTCAACTATTTTGTTGTAATTTCCTCTTTTGCTTGAACTATTTTTGGAAAATTCTTTTCTATTTGTTTTGTTAAAAAGTAATTTTTTAAACTGAAAATTTAACTATTCCATTTTTGGGTTTAAAAATGATCTGTTTTAGTTGAAAATTGAACTAATAATTATTATTTCTATTGAAAATTCAACTTTTTGGTTGAAAGTTCAAATATTTTGTTAAAAAGTCATCTTTCTTGGAAAAAGTGACTGTTCTATTGAACATTCGTGTTTTTTTATAGAACATTTATCCATTTAGATTGAACATTCAATTATATGGTTAAATAGGAATTTTCTTGTTGTAAAGTCATATTTGAGGGTATAGAATTCAATTATCTTTTACTTAAAATCAAAATATTTGTTGTTTGAAGATTCATCTGCTTGGTGGAAATTAATTTGTAATTGAAAATTTAACTAATCCATTTTTGGCTCAAAATTATTCTTTTTTAGTTGAAAATTCAACTACTTTGTTGAAAATTGCTTGAAAATTTAAATATTTTGTTTGAAATCCAACCGTTTATTGTTGAAGTTTAATCCTTTTTGTTTGAAAATTCAACATTAGATTGAAAATTCATTTGTGTAGAATGAAAATTGAACTACTTGGTTACAAATTCAACTATCTTGTTAAAAAGTCATCTTTTTGATAGAAAATTAACTATTTGGTTGAACCTTCGACTTTTTTTGATAGAAAATTAATTCTTTCGGATTAAACATTCAACTATTTGGTACGAGATAAACTTTTTTATTAGAAAGTCATATTTCAGGGTTCAAAATACAACTGGTTTGTTGAAAATTCATCTTTTTGACTTAAAAATTCTACAATTTGATTAAAAAATTTTCCAGGTTGAAAATTCTACTCTTGATAGAAATTTCATCTTTTTTTATTATTCATATTGCAACTGTTTGGTTGAATCTTAATCCGTTTTGGTAAAAATTCAACAATTTTGTTAAAGTCATTCTTTGTGGTTCAAAATTCGTCTTTTCGGGTTCAGAATTCATCTGTTTTGTTGAAAATTTGTGTGTTTTAGGTATTACTAATAGTACCCAATAAGAAAATCAACTATTTTTGGTAAAAGCAAATTATTCTTCGTTGAAAATTCTTCTTTAATAGTTTTACTTCAGAATTCATCACTTTTGGTAAAATATTCCATTATTTCCTTGCAGATTCAACAATTTTGTTAAAAAGTAATTCTTTTTGGCTAAAAGTTCAACTGCATTGTTGAAAATTCCACTTTTTGGGTAGAGGATTTATGTGGTTTGGTTGAGGATTTAACCATTTTGTTCAAAATTCACCTATTTGGTTGAAAACTAACTTTTTCGTTGAAAATTATTATTTAAGGGTTTAAAATTCAACTGTTCTAGAAAAAACTAGGAAAGTCGGTTTTTTTTGCTTAAAAATTCAACCATTTGGTTGGAATTTTTTTTCTTCTACTGAAAGGTCTTTCTTACTTGAAGATTCGTCTTTTGGTTTCAAAATTCATCTCTTTTGATAGAAATTTGATCTTTTTTGTCCAGAAATGCAACTGTTTGGTTAAGAACTAATCCGTTTTGATTGATGATTCAACTATTTTTTTATTGAAAATTTGACTCTTTTGGTTGAAGATTTATCTCTTTGGTTGAAAATTTAACTATTTCTGGAAAATTCTTGTTTTTTGGTTAAAAAGTAATTTTTTAACTGAAACATCAACTATTACATTTGTTGTTTCAAGTTGATATTTTTTAGATGAAAATTGATCTATTTGGTTAAAAAAATTTTTTTTAGATCTGGTAGAAATTTCAATTAATTCGCCTTTTTGGCTTGAGAATTGAATTATTTGGTTGAAAATCGAACTGTTTTTGGTCCGAGTTGAATCCTTTTTGTTTGAAAATTCTAATATTGGACTGAAACTTCATCGTTGTAGGTTGAAAATTCAACTATTGTGTTAAAAAGTCACCTTTTTTGGTATAAAATGAACTATTTTTTTGAACTGTCGTATATGTTTTTATAAAAAATCTATCCCTTCAGATTGAAAATCTAATTTCTTGGTTGAAAATTTACCTCTTTTGTTAGGAATTTTATTTTCTATTCAAAATGCAACTGTTCGGTTAAAAATTAATTTGTTTATGTTGAGGATTCAGCTATTTTGTTGAAAATAGTTCCAAATAGTTGAAAATTCGAATATTTGATCAAAAACCCAAATATTTTGTTAAAAATTAATCTTTTTTTTTTTGTCAAAAATTCAACTGTTTTGTTAAAAACTGGTCTTCTGTCATAGAAAATTTGTCCGTTTGGATTAAAAATTCATCTTTTTTGAAACAAAAGTCATCTTTCTTGGTTGAAAGTTTAATTAATTGTTAGAAAATGCAACTGTTTATGGTCGAAGTTCAATCTTTTTATTTTAAAAATTCGACCATTTGGTTAAAAATTCATCGTTGTAGGTTGACAATTCAACTACTTGGTTAAAATTTCATCTGTTTTGTTGAAAATGCAATATATATTCCGCCTTCAAATCCTTGAAATTTAATGCGTTTCATATTGAATTCAATATGGTGTCTAACATTAATTTTATTTAAAAGAACTTTATTCAGGGTGCACAGTCTTCCCCTTTTTTTCTTAGTTTCCCCTTTTTTCTTGAAATTCTCCTTTTTCCCCCTATTCTCAAAAAACTTCCCCTTTTCCCCCTTTTCTCTTCAAATATACGATATTTGAAATTGTACCCAGTATTGAATAAAAAAGTCAATCAATTATAGCATTCAAATAAATTATTTATGAATAAATAAGGTACACGTTTCAAGTGCAGAATACTAAAAAAAAATACTCTCTAAAAAAATTTGAAGATAAAACATTTTAAAGCAAGTTGAAAATGTGAAAACTGGAGACAGAAGTTATTATCCAATATAAAATTGAAACAGTTAAAAAATATACAGTACTTTTCAAACAAGTATTAGAAGATTAACACATTTCAGTTGAAATGTACAAAGTTAAATACTCAATTAAAAAATGGAATATTCCAAGTTCATCAACTGAAACTTTTAATTTTCTAACTTGAGCAATTTTTAATTTTTTTAAATCTTCACTTGAAAATTTAACTATTGTTGAAACTTTTTTTTTCGTTGAAAATTAATTTGTTTAAACTCACAATTGAACTATTCCATTCGTGTTTGAAAATTTATATTTTTTAGTCAAAAATTCAACTATTTTGTTGAAAGTTCAAATTTCGTTCAAAAGTTATATTTTTTGGCGGAAAGATGGTTAAAAATTTAACTATTCGGTTGAAAATATATTTATTTTGTTGAAAAGCTGTCTTTTGGGTTGAAAATCAAACTACTTTGTTAAAATTTCATTTTTTCAAACTGATAATTGCAATTTTCGATCGAAAATTATTGTTTGTATTGAAAGCTTATATTTTTGAGTTGAAAATTCAAATATATTGTAGAAAGTTCTTTTTTTCTGCTCAAAAATTCAATAATTTCGTAGAAAATTGGTTTTTTCATTTGAGAATTAGTTTTTGTTTTTGTAAAAAAATTCGTAATTTTTCAGTTAAAAATTCATAATTACAGTTAAGTTTTGTTTGTTTGTTAAAAACTAGGGGTTTTTACTAAAAATTTTAATTTTTGGTTGAAAATTAACTTTTTAATTGAAAATTCATATTTTTGTGTTGAAAAATCAACTGCGTTGTAGAAAATTCTTCTTTCAGGCTTCAACATTCAACAATTTGGGCGATAATTCAGTTTTTTCACTTGAAAAATAATTTTTCGAAACGAAAATGTAACTATTCCATTTTTTGTTAAAAACTGATGTTCTTAATTCATCAATTGAACTATTTTGTTCAAAACTTATCTTATTTTTATTTTGGGTTTTCGGAAAAAAATTTTGTGTTGAGTTAGGATTTTTGGGATTTCCTATCTTTTTTGCGATTTCGGAACGTTATAAACACCATGAAAAAAATGTTTCTCACGAATAAAATATAATAACATGTTTCTGTGGTTCATGCTGAAGAAATTTCAGGTTCGAATCAATCCAAAAAACATGTTTTAGTACATTTAAAAAAAAATTTAATAAGGCGAATTTTTTTCCGAATTATTACAATTTTTAATTGTAAATTTCAAAAAGACAGCTGAAGGTATTTACCGATTAAAAAATTTGATTCTTCACTTATTTTGGATGTCGACCCACAAATCGTAACTCACGATTCGACTAATTTTATTATTTTCACTTCGCTCTACTGAAGAGAATAGTTTTAAATTTACATTGAAAGTATCCAATTTTAAAAAATAAATTCTTTAATGGCAGAAATTATTGAAAAATCATTGAATTTTTTTTTAAATGTCACATTTGTTATAAAAAGATTGTTTTTTCTTTTCGACATGTAAAAATAAATGTTTAATCTTTCCCTTATTTTTCCCCTTTTCCATGAGAAAATTACCCCATTTCCCCTTTTTTGAGCTCATTTTGCGCTGTGAACCCTGTTTATTTTAAAAGGATAATTTTTTAAATAATTGATCCTTTTTCAGTACGCAATATATTTTCGGACTCCCAAATACGACAACCAGGAAATAGCAGAGCCAGTGAAAGTTAAAATACAGTTGAAGTTGAGGAATAAACCAGAGGTCGGCGATCCGCGGGACTTCGAGATGCTTCCACTAGGTACAGGTAGACCCGCTTTTTGGTCCTTGCGAAAAGCATTCGCCAGAAAGAAGACCGACTTCAGCACCTTAGACAAAATTCTTTCCACCGAGACCTCTCTCTCGACTCACACAATCCCCCGAACTGTGCGCAATGTCGACGAGTTTAATAATAATGATTTCGATTTAAAAAGGTCGCAAGACAAGTTTTCCGCTCTTCGGGCTTTAAACGATCTCTACAACGTCCGAAACAGTCTCGAACCTCGAAACGGCGACGTCGAAATGAAATCCACCCTCGGTCGTCTAAGCTCAACAAAACTAGACTCAGAGAAAACCCTAGACTTAGAAAACAACGAGATTAGCATCATATGCGTTAAAAAACCCGACCAGAATCACGCAAAGATTCCTTCAGACTCTATACAAAACACTAACGAAATTCGGAACATCAACCTAGAAAAAATCGATTCTAATCGCGAATCAGCTCAATCCGATTGGCTTAACAATTCCGAAGTAGGCAAGTGGGTTCAAAAAGGTCAGGACTTCCAACAATCCCAGGAGTCCAAACTCGATAATCAAAGCACCAAAATTGTCAGCGAAGAAGACAGACAATCGTTAAACGAGCTTCTATCCCAAGTAGCCGAGTTGGACCAGATTTACGCGGATACGCATACGCAATTGGCTGAAAACACTTTAGTGAATTCGAATAAAAATGGAATGGAGACTGACGTTCGGGACAATATGACCTACACGAGTTTGCAAATGGCGATGAAAAATCCGGTAGAATTGTTTAATTTGAGCGAGGATAGGAATTACGATGATGTTCCTGTTTGCAGTCCCATTATCGCGATCGCTCCGCCACCTTTGGCATCGAAAAGAGACGTGACGAGTGTAGTTGAAGAGAGGCTGCCACCGCTTCCGCCGAAGCGGATTCGCAAAACTCCCTCTATGCCGGTTCTGCCTCGTCCGGGTTCGTTTCAAACTCCCATGGAGACCGAGTCGACTTTCGGTGCACCGAATAAAAATTTGCCGTCCCTTCCTGGCACGCTGCCCAAGCAATCAAAGCAGGGTCTGTTCTCGAAGTTGTTTGCCAAGAGGCAAAAAAAGGAGAAGGATTCGCATGCGAGTCCGACAACCGGGAGCAATCGGTCGCTTAATGTCACGGGGAGTATCTCATCCTTGAGGAACGATGAACTCGATGTGCTTCAGTTTCAGAGACCCAGTATGGCGAGTGTGACGAGCGTCAGGTCGCTGAGATTAGAGGGTGACGAGTCTCCTCCTTACGGTGTTGAATTGACCGAAGCTGAAAATTACGCTCTTTATACTGCCATGGCTCCACATGCGACTGCTTCCGAATTTGACGAGTTGTCGTTTTATTATAGTCCAGTTGAGGGCGGGAAGATCTTGACGGAGGTCAAAGAAACTTAAGGAGAGAGTCAGAGCTGGGCTTTGAGCTTCAAGTGATCAGAGTGAGGGAGATATTTTTGGAGAATTTGCTATTTTAGAGATTGTAAAGAGAGCAGTTTGTAATTTTAGGATGGCCGCAGGTCAGGGTAAAGCTTGAAATTAGGGAAAAGTCAGAGATTAAAAAAAAATGGCAAAAGTCAGGGATTTCAAGAATAGTCAGGGCTGCTACGCAGTCACTTTTAGTCACTTTTCTTTTCTCAAATCACTTTTTTGTGATTTTTAAAATATTGTAGAGTATTTTTAATAATTCCAAGGAATTTTTAAGAGTTTCATGAAATTGCAGGGGATATTAAAAGTTTTCAAAGGATTTTCAATATTTTAGGGTATTTTTAAAGATTACAAGATATTTTTAATATATTACAATAATTTAAAGGTATTTCAAAGGATTTTAAAGTATTAAAAGTATTTTTTTAACTTTTAAGGAGTTTCAAAAAGCTTTAAGAAGTTTTAAAGGAATTAAAAAGCTTTCTGCGTATTTTAAATATTTTAGGGTGCTCTAAAAGATTCCATGATATTTTTAATATATTTCAGGATTTTCAAAGGATTTAAAAAATTTCAACGTATTTTTTAAACTTGCAAGGAATTTTAAAGAGCTTCAAAATTTTTGTAAGAAATTAAAAAAACTTTCAGAGGATTTTAAATATTTGACGGTTTTTTATAAGATTCCAAGAAATTTTAAATATATTTCAATAATTTGAAGGCTTTCTAAAGGATTTTTACAGATTTCAAAGTATTTTCCAAACTCGTAAGGAATCATAAAGAGCTTTAAAAAGTTTCATAAGGGATTTCTAACAATTTTAGAGGTTTTTAAATATTTTAGGTTTTTTTTTAAAGATTCTATTTTTTTAAATATATTTGAATAGTTCGAAGGTATTCCAAAGGATTTTAAAAAACTTGAAAGCAATTAAAAAAAATGCAAGTAATTTTTAAGAGATTTAGAAACTTTCAAGGAATTTCAAAAGATTTTCAGAGGATTTTAGATATTTTAGGGTATTTTTAAAGATTCCAAGATATTTTTAATATATTACAATAATTTGAAGATATTTCAAAGGATTTTAAAGTATTAAAAGTATTTTCAAACTTTAAAGGAGTTTCAAAAATCTTTAAGAAGTTTTAAAGGGTTTCAAAAGCTTTCTGTGTGTTTTAAATATTTTAGGTTCTAAAAGATTCCATGATATTTTTAATATATTTCAGGATTTTCAAAGGATTAAAAAAATTTCAAAGTATTTTTTAATCTTGCAAGGAATTTAAAAGCGCTTTACAAATTGTACACGGAATTTCAAAAATTTTCAGAGAATTTAAAATATTTGAGGTTTTTTTAAAATATTCCAAGAAATTTTGAATATATTTCAATAATTTGATGGCTTTCCAAAGGATTTTTACAGATTTCAAAGTATTTTTCAAACTCGTAAGGAATCATGAAGAGCTTTAAAAAGTTTCATAAGGGATTTCTAACAATTTTAGAGGTTTTTAAATATTTTAGGTTTTTTTTAAAGATTCCATTTTTTTTAAATATATTTGAATAGTTCGAAGGTATTCCAAAGGATTTTAAAAACTTGAAAGCAATTTAAAAAAATGCAAGTAATTTTTAAGAGATTTAGAAACTTTCAAGGAATTTCAAAAGATTTTCAGAGGATTTTAAATATTTTAGGGTATTTTTAATGATTTCAAGATATTTTTAATATATTACAATAATTTAAAGGTATTTCAAAGTATTTTAAAGTATTACAAGTATTTTAAAACTTTTAAGGAGTTTCAAACAGCTTCAAGAAGTTTCAAAGGGTTTCAAAAGCTTTCTGTGTGTTTTAAATATTTTAGGTTCTAAAAGATTCCATGATATTTTTAATATATTTCAGGATTTTCAAAGGATTTAAAAAATTTCAAAGCATTTTTTAAACTTTCAAGGAATTTTAAAGAGCTTCAAACATTTGATAAGGAATTAAAAAAAATTTTAGAGGATTTGAAATATTTTAGGGTTTTTTAAAAGATTCCAAGAAATTTTGAATGTATTTCAATAATTTGATGGCTTTCCAAAGGATTTTTTACAGATTTCAAAGTATTTTTTAAACTTATAAGGAATCATAAAGAGCTTCAAAAAGTTTCAAGGTATTTCAAAGGTTTTGAAATATTTTAGGGTAATTTAAAAGATTCCACGTTTTTAAAAATAGGTTTCAATAATTTGAAGGTATTCCGAAGGATTTTTCTTTTAGGAATTTTTTTGAGCTTTAGAAAGATTCAGAGGTTTCCAAAAGAATTCAAAGGATTTGATGTTATTTTAGGGCACTTTAAAAGATTTCAAACCATTTTCAAGAGGTTATAATATTTTCAAGTAATTTCCAAGAAATTGATACCATTCATTTAAAAAATGGATTTTAAAAAAATTGTGTGGGGTTGTAAAGAATTTACTAGAATTTTGGAAGATATGGAATAATTTTATAGGACTTATCAGATTTTAGGATATTTTAAAACATTTCAATGATTTTAAGGGATTTAAAAAGTTCTCAAGGTATTTTAATAAATGTTCCAGGATTTCAGGAAATATCAGATTTTATGTCATTTCAAGGGATTTTATCATATATTTAAAAGATTTGTGGGTATTTTATAAAATTCCAAGGAATTTTCAAGTCCTTTAAAAAATGTCAAGGGATTTCAAAAGATTTTATATACTTTATAGTATTTTAAAATATTCTAACACATTTTCAATTGATTGCAGTAACTTAATAGAATTGCAAAGGATTCTAAATATTTTAGGGAATTTAAAAATATTCCAAGGAATTTTTAATTGATTTCAATAAATTGAAGGTATTTTAAAGGATTTGTAATATTTTAGAATATTTTAAAAGACTCCGATGTCTATAAGTTAATAAAATAATTAATTCAATAAATATAAAATAAATTTGCCATAGTTTCAGGAAATATCATCAGATTTCATAAAATTTCACGCGATTTTACAGTATTTTGATGGATTTCGAAGAATTTATTCATAAGATGTGAGGATTTTCGTAGGGTTTCAAAGATTTTAAGAGATTTTTAAATTTTTTTGCAATTCAGTTGAATTCATTTGGGATTTGCCTCGAATGTCATTGATTTGTCTTGAATTCTTTTAAATTCTTTTATATTCTTTTAAATACTTTTGTATTCTTTTACATTCTTTTGAATTCTTTTAAATTTTCTTATATTCGTCTAAATTTAACAAGTTTAGTTCTTGTTTAACTCATCCTGAAATCTATTTAAATCACTTTTGAATTTTGTCATATTTTTGAATCGTTTCAAGTCACTTGAAATTTTCTTTTAATTCGTCTTGAATTTTTGAGAATTTGATTGGATTCTTCTCGTTTCCCTTAAATTCCTCTAAATTCACTCCAATTTTACTGAAATGAATGGAATTTTTTTCATTGTTTCCAATTCATTTGAATTGACCTTGAATTGTTTTGAAACCTTTCAAATTCAAAAGAACATTAGTCACTTTTTGGATTAGAAATTAGTCACTTTTGTGGCAGCCCTAAGAATAATAAATTAAGTTTATTATTCCATTTATAAATTATTAAAGGAAAATGAAAAATTAGTCCGGGAAAAGTCAGGGAATTTTGTAAATTAAGTTTTACGGCCGCTTTTTGAACCATTTTTTTTTAAATAAAGCCTGGAAACGTTTTAGAATATCCAGTTTGAACCTGAAAATCTTCGGAAGCAGAACGGAAGTTGAATAATTTCAAAATAAAACATTTGAAATTGAACAATTATTGAATTTTAAGCTTAAAATTTAAAACCGTGTTGATTTTGCAGCTTAAAAAATTAAACAATGTCAAAGGTGGACTTGTTTATCCCAATACAAATGTCGCAAAATCTCAAACTTGGAAGAGAGTAAAATTAAAAAAAAATTGTACAATTTTAGAGCAGAATATTTGATGTGTTTTCAAAAATTTGGAAATTGAAAGCTCTTGTGGTTTAATGTTTTGAAGTTTTAATAGATGTATTAAAATTTTACGTTTCTATGATATTGTAGCTATTTATTTATTTAATAGATAAATATCTATTTTTCTTATAGTTATCATCATTCATTTGCGTTCTTTTGGCACTTTCATAAACATCTAAGAAAGCTATAAATTTCTAAAACCTACATACTTTTAAAAAATATCAATAAGCTTTCTGATTTTCTGGAAGTTGCCAAACCTTCTCTTCCTCTTTTGGTCACAAAAGAAGAAGAAATTTCGAAAAATCCGTAAGTAATTTTCCCGCTTTTACTTTTCGAAAGAGGGATAAATCTACCGGATCTTGAAATTTAACTTCAAATGCTCTCAGTACATCTCGTAAATGAACTTCGAAACATCTAAAGTTATTGGAATATAGCAAATTATTATTCCTGAAAGCAGGTTCTAAAAATATATTTTGAAATTAAGAAAAATATATTTAAATTACAAATTGCTCGACAACCCCGGTTACAAAAATAGAAACATTTTATTTTTATAAATAAAAGCTATAACCTCGCCCAGCTCTGAATTATTTAGTCACACAATAATCAAAGCTAACTTAAAAGGATTCTCAAGATTCAAAAATAGAATCATAAAATTGTGGTTTTTGCTTGAAACTTTATTGTTTTCTTCGAACAAAAATCGAATGGGATTTTCTTAGAGATGAAAAAAGTACTCGAAAGTACTTTTAATTGGACGATACCAAATAATCAACTCACACAGTTGATCTGTATCATTGTTTTTCCTTTTCTTTTTATAATCGTGTTTTTGCAGTGCCTCAGTGCCGATCTAGTCAAGTTATAAACTATAAGGCATTATTTTTTACCCAACGTTTGTTGTATCCCAAAATGTCGTTCGACTTCGAAAACTAGTCAACGAACCTAGTCAAACTTAGATTTAAGGAAATATTTTTAGTAGCTACTTTTTTAATCACAAAAGTGTTTTGTCTCAAAATCTTTTTTAAATGTATTATGAGACGAAACATTATTGTAGCAGGGTGTCTAGCGTCCTGAAAATCTTTGAAAACCGGGAAAAATCCTTAAATTTTGCTCATGGTCCTGGAATTTTGATTTCCTGAAAAAACAGGGTTTTAAACTTGTTCTCTGCTAATCGATAAAGGACTACTGAACCGTTTTTTGGTAGGTTCATGTATATAATAGTTCCTAACTCTGACATTTTTATTTATTTTCTAATTTTTCGTTTTGTTTGAAAATATAATTTTTTTTAATAGATTGTTTACTTTATTACGAAGCTACGTTCAAAAATATTTCAAAGTTTCTCGTTTATTCTCAATTTTTGTCACCCTTAACAAGAATTTCATGACATTTTTTGAAATCGAATAATTTGTTGCTGTTAATATACTCAAATTATTATTATGAAAATCACCTGGTAAAAACAGGAAATTTTATTGGTCGTGAAAAGTCAGGTATTTTGAAAAAAAATCCTGCAAATGTTAGGGAAATTCTTGATTGAAAATTCATCATTTTGTTGTAGTACTTCATTTTTGTAGGCTGAAAATTCAACTAGTTGACTAAAAATTCAACTATTTGATTGACAATTTGATTAATTCATTGGAAATTTTATTATTTTTTTGAAAATTCAATTATTTGGTTGGAAGTTGAATCACTTTGTTAAAAATTCATGTTTTTTGTTGATTCATCTTTTTAGTTGAAAATTCCTTTTTTTATTGTTGAAAATAAATTTTTTTATTGAAAATTTGACTATTCAAGTTGATGATCCATCATTTGTGTTGAAAATTAATCTCGTTTGTTGCAAGTTTAACTTGTGCAAAATTTGAACCACTTTCTTAAAAATTTATTTTTTTGGTTAAAAATTCAACTATTTATTTAAAAGTTTATGTATTTTGTTGAAAATTCGTCTTTTTTGTTATAAAATTAATCTTCAACTATTTGTTTAATAATTTCATTATTATATTGAACATTCCTTTACATATTTCGTCTATATCTACAGAAAATTCGTCCTTGTATTGAAAATTAATCTTTTTTTCACTTTTTTATTGTTTGAAAATTCGATCAGATGGTCGAAATTTCAACTTTTGAGGTTGAAAATTCAACTATTTTGTTGAAAAATTAATTAATTTATTGAAAATTAAAGTATTTTGTCAGAAAGTCATCTATTTTGGCCGGAAATTCAACTGTTTTGTTGAAAATTTGTTCTTCAGGATAGAAAATTCATCTTTTATTGTAGACAAGTATTTTTTTATTGAAATAAATAAAAATAAGTTTATTTGAATTTGAAATTCTTTTATTCCGTTTATAGAAGATTCTATCTTAAAAAAGTTACAAGATTTAAATTATGGTCTTTTAATGTTACTGTTCAGAGAAAATAAAAAATTGGTCTGGAAGAAATTAGGGAAAATTCATGGAATTTTTAAAATGAATTTTTGCGGCCACTGAGTTAGGAATTCAGTTGCTAAATTAGCTTAAAATTTGATAAATTAGTCAAATTTCAACCAATTCTAATCAAAAGAAGTTCATTACACACGGAATTGAAAATTCACTTTGAGCATATTACCAGCAATAGTGATTGCATTGTAAGCAATATAATTAAATTATTGTTAAAGTAGAAGAAATCAGGAAAAAATGAGAAACTTTCAAATATTTTTGATTGTAGCCTCGTAATTTTTCAAAGCTTTTTTTTTGACAAGAAACTTGGAAAAGACCTGATTTTTTTTGAGAAACGCTAGGCACTCTGATTGTAGGCACAAGATTAGTGATGAGATCATTTGAATCTCCAAGAAAAAGCAGCATATGTTTGATACGAACTTTTTTCCAGTATTTATGATGTTAAGTTTTCTACAGTTAGAACCGCTAACTTCCTGTTTGCCTAGAACTGAGAAATGATTTGTTAATCAAGTTTTTGTATCCCAAATAATATTCAGAGGTCTCACCCTGAAAAGATTGCTATTAAGAGGATTTTTTTGCCCAAATAGTAATTTTTGCATTTGCGGGGCAATGGCGATTTAGTGTGATTGCAGATTTACATTTTATACGCTAAGATATTGTTTTTTTTACTATCGAAAGTACAAATCGAAACCGATTTACAAAGACTAGGGTGGCCACTTGAAAGGAAAATATTGTCAACCTATGAAAAATGTCTAAAATCGCTCTAAAAGTTGTTTAGAAATGTGTAAGCTGTTTTAAATACTAAAAGTAATGTACGATTTTAAAAGGTTTTCTGCTTAATACTTAAAATTGTGCAATCGTTTTCCTCCAAGATTTTGGTGGCCGCCCTGAAAGAAACTCGAGGCCTTAACTATACATTTTTCAGAGTGTCTACTAACCTGTAAACCCGGCAAATAGCCAGGAATTAAAATAAAATATAAATCCAGAAAAGCCCGAGAATTAACCGGGAATAAAAATTCGAAACGGGAATCACATGTAAAGTTTTGGAACATATGATATTTTTTATTAATCGTGATAACAAGACAAATTTGAAAGATTAAAGATTCTTTTTTTTTCTTGAATAATTTTCTCGCATATGTTGTATGTGTGATAATAATAATGTTTCTAAACATTATTGATAAAAGAAAAAATTTTAAATGTAAATGATTTTCTAATAATTGGAAATAATTCTGTTCTTAACATTTTGCTAATAAACTATATTTTGTTTTAAACATTAAACAGGTTTGTCTATTGCCGGTACCAGTAACAAAAAAATTACCCATACCGACAATAAGATTTCTGGTAAAATTTTAAATGATTTATGTTTTATTTCAAAGGATTAATAATTTTACGATTTGAAGAGTTTACAAATATGCCGAAAAAGAATCTGGAAGATTTGAGGACAATTTTCTTAGATTTTACAGGATTTCACATTTTGTTAGGAAAACTGAATTCTTTCAAAAGATATTCAAAAGTTTTGAAAAAATTCGAAAATAATTTAATTCTTGAGATTATTTCAAAAGATTTCAAACAAAATGAAGATTTTTGAAATTTTTACAAAAGAAGGGAGAAGATTTTAATCAAAATTTTTCAATTTTTGCAATATTACAAATTTTTTGGAAGAATTCGTGTAAATTTGAAAGCTATTGAGAGTTTAAAAATAATTCGAGAATAATTAACAAGTTAAAAATATTTTAAAAAATCTAAATCAAAATGTAGTAGATTGTTGAAGGTTTCGATGTTCTGAAAAAAGTATCCGGATAATTTTAAGGCCTTTTTTTATTGGGCAAAATTGTAAAAATCTTTTAGGAAAAATACGAATAATTTTTAAAGATATTTAGAATGTTAAGAAGTTTATGCAGAATTTTCTTTACATTTTATACAAATTCGGAAGGCTTAAAAGCTTATAAAAAATTCATAAATAATTAAAAATTTACAAATATTCCAAAAAATTCTTTACAAAATGTAAGTTTTTGAAAATTTTGAACAAAAATTTCAAGGATTTTAAAGAATTTGGAAAAGTTTCAAGAAAATAAAAAAATCTTCTCAATATTCCTGGGAAAATAATTCGAGTCATTTTAATAGATGTTCGAAAATTCTTCCCTCGGTAAAAATTTTTTGGTTGAAAATTAATATTTTGTCTTTAAGAATTCAACTATTTTGTTGAAAAATTTTATTTTGTGGGTTGAAAATTCATCTCTTTGGTATAAAATTTAACTATTTTGTTGGAAATAAATTTTTTAAAGGAAAAGTGTAAATATTCAATTTTTCGTTAAAAATTGATCTTTTTTAGTTGAAAACTCATATACCTTGTTAAAAAAATTTCTTTCCGGAATAAAATTAACGTTCTTGGTTGAAAATTGATCTTTTTAGTAAAGAATTAACGTTCTTGTTTGAAAATGATTTTTTTGTTATTGAGAATTCATGTTTTTTGAAGAAAATTCATCTTCATGGCAGAAAATTAACGTATTTGGTTTAAAATCCAACTATTCGGTTTAAAATGAACTTTTTGGTAGAAAATTCATATTTTCGGGTTAAAAAATGAAACTCATTTATAAAAAATTCGTCTTTTTTGGTATAAATTAAATCTTTCTGGATTGAAGAATGATTTTTCATTTAGAAAAAATAATTATAAGCGAAAATTGAAAAAGACGTAAAAACCTTTAAATTGATTTCCTAAAATGTTGGAAAAGCATATAAAAGATTTTAAAGCACAATTTACAATTTTGCAAGATTATAAAATTTTAGTCAAAATTCAAGTAAGTTTGAGAGAATTCAGAAGTTTTGAAAAGATTCATATATAATATAAAAATTTTAAAGGTTTCAAACTATTTTAAACAAAATGTAGTTTATTGACAATTTCGAATAAAAAATGTATATTTTTCAATTTCTTTGGTATTAGCGCTTAATTATTGTTTAAAAATCAAAGAGTTATTACATGGAACTTTTATAAAAATTATTTATTTTAATACTGAGTGATTTTTACATTATCTATTGTATAAACACATGTGATTATAATTAAATTTTTATAATAAAAGATTAATTACAGTTGTTTGTAACTACTCTTGAATTATTTGCTAATATCAAGGATATTAAAAATTATATCTATATAAGAATTATGTTCCAATTAGAATAGTAAACCAAAGATATGTTTATAAAAAATGTCAGCCGTCACGTCATCCAAATCTGCACAGATAATTAAGAGATCGAAATTGTAATATATTTCCCATATTATATGAAAAAAAATGTTCAGAAAAATCAAGCACATAATTTAAACAAAAAAAAACCTTTCGTTAAATGCGTTTTATTCGTGCTTCTAGTAAGGGCAAGTTTGATATTTACAACCGGAGAAAAACTGGAAATAACCTGGAATTTGTTGGGTCTAAATTAGTAGACACCCGATTTTCTCAATTAGGGAATATTTTCTTGACTACGCAATATTTTCTATCTTATTTGTGCAATATAAAATATTTAATGAATAATTATTCATAGCTATTATCGGGCTAAAGAGGAAATCCCCCAAGGCCCGTGTGTCGGAATTTTTGACGCTAAACCCTGAGAAACGTGAGTATTTATTTGAAAAATTTTCGATTCTGCAGCTTCATTTGGGGTCGTCGGTGTCATTGGTTTCATCGCATTGCTCTTGGAATAGTGTAATTCTCTCCGAGAAACGATGTCTTTCATTTTTTCAAAATTTTCCTCTCCTGAAGACTTAAGGCTCTTAAAACGACTCAGGGGCGGAACCCCAATTGGTTTTAAGAGCCTTCAAAATGTGCACAAAGTCTAAGAGAATACAAAAGATCGACGTCGATTCTCAAATTCATTGTGGAATTAGCTGATTCCGAATAACTAAAAAATTTTAGCATGGTAACATTTTTCACGTTTCTCAGTCTTTCCTCTGATGTTCTTTCATCTGTATTATTACTTCAGCTTTTCAGAAAAATCACAAAAGTGAAGAATCTGTGATTGCTGAGATAATTTATGGCACTCTCGAATTTTTCAAATCCATCTCCATGTCATTCAATTTTATCTGCATCTATGTTTTTCTAAGATTTTCAGAAACAACGATGATATTGTATTTTGTACTTTTCTAAGAATGCATTTTGTAAAGGTATATTGTACCTACTTTGTAACTTGTATTGAAAAAGCAGAGCAGAAGTCTCTACTGAAAACTTTTTCCGAGCGATTGTACGAGAAATGGTTTGTGGCTTGTTTTTTTATGATATATTAATTGAAATGGTAAAAAGTTGTTTAAGGTGTAGAGAGACAATTAGTTTGTAGATTTTTCAAGGAGAGGATTTTGTGGCTCAATGTTGATAACAAATATTTAAACTCTCGCTGGAAAATACTTTGGAAATGATTTTATAATCCCATTGTAATATGATGAAGTGATGTGCAATATTTTTACGATACAATTTTTAAGAAGATTGATTTTTATGGAAATGTTATACATTGACAAATTGTATCGAACATTTACATAATATAATATATACATTGTATAGCCAGACACTTGGTGATTATTCGTATTTTCTCAACCCAGATTCGATTTAAGTTTTCAGACAAAACACTATTTCGGATTGTCAGGTATGATATTTTCTAGGCTTGTAGATTTATTTTTTCGTTGTTTACTTTGATTTGGAAGCTTGTTTGACAATCACCAAGTTGGCGATTTGTGTGATTTTTGCAGTGTTTACCATTTAGATTGGTATCTCATTTTTTAGAGTGGGATTTAAGAATAGAGAGGCAAAATGAACAATAACATCTTAATGAAATAATTTTTGTTGAACCATTGCATGGAAAACTGATGGTAGTGGTAGTAAGAATTCATGTAAAAAATTACACTATTCCCGCTTATTAATGCTTTGCATGGAACTGTGCTCATTTTTCGATTTTTATTTTTCTGTCTTATGTTCATTTTATTTGCAGTGGATTTAAAATCAATAGGGTGAGATATGTGAGGTATTAATTTTATGGTGTTTTAGGTTTGAAGACGGTAAGTCCGAGTTTGCAAGAATTCATCAAAACTGAACCGAGACTTTCGCCTTTCTCGATGTCTGGTGGATCAGTTTCGCCTAATCCGTATTTTGCTCCTCTTGCAACATCTCCACAACCTGGCCCTAGTTATCAACAATACAGGTATTTTATCGTCAATATTCTTATGTCAGACTTTACACTCTTTCCTTTATTCCCCCCTTTTCCCCTTTATAACAAAATTCATTGGTTTTCTCCTTTTTTTTCGCTTAAGGCCATGTGACGAGTGGGTCACGTGAACGGATTCCTACCTTACCGACACTTTTTTTATTTGTCAACTTATTTTCACACGAATAGCCACATTGAGTTGAAAATTTGGTATAATAAGTAAAAAGCATTAAGAAAGACGGCTCTGGTCCTAAATTGTAATAATCATGAGAATTTTTGTTTTAAAGTTTTTTTTGCTTTTTTTATGATTATTACAATTTAGGACCAGCGCCGCCTTTCTTAGTGCTTCTTATTTATTATCCCAATTTTTCAACTCGATGTGGCTATTCATGTGAAAATAAGTTGACAAATAAAAAAGTGCCGGTAAGGTAGGAATCTGGTCACGTGACACACTCATCACATGGCCTTAAGGACATGTGACACTTACCTGATTCCTACTATACCGACATTTTTTTTATCTCACCAATTCTCAACGAAATGATATACTGAGTTGAAAGTTTGGGAGAATAAAGGAAAGGGACTGAGGAATGTTTGATTGAAAATTCATCTTTTTTAGATGAAAATAAAGGTGTTTTGTTAAAAATTCCACACTCTTGTACAAAATTTGTCTCTTTGATTTGAAAATTCAACTATTTGGTTGAAAATTCAACTGCTTTTGGTTGAAGTTTAAGTTGGCTAAAAATTTGACTACGTTGTTTGTTGAGAATTTATTTATTTTGTTGAAAGTTTAATGATTTTATTGAAAAGTCATCTTTTTGGTCGAAAATTGAACTACTTTGTTGAAAATTCTTTTTTTATGATAGAAAATTCGTCCATTTGTTAAAACTTCCTTTCCTTGGATTGAAAATTCCACTGTTTCGTAGCAAATTTGTCTTCTTTGACTTGAAAATTGAACAATTTGACAGAAAATTCAACTATTTGGTTGAAAATGTACTTTTTTGTTGAAATTAATATTTCCAGAATAAAACATCTTTTTTTTTTTTAGAAAATTCATTTTTTTCATGTTGAACTTTCAACTATTTTCTTGATTCCCTTTCCTCGGGTTGAAAATTGAACTTGTTTCTATAAAATTGGGAAGAAATCGCAAGTGTTTAGTTGAATATCAACTTTTTTCAAATACAAAATTGTTGAAAATTTGAAATTTCTAATAGAAAATTCAACTGTTTTGTTAAAAATAACTTTTTGTGTTAAAATTCATATTTCCGGTTCAAATATTGAAATTTTTTGTAGAAAATTCGCTTTTTTTGGTTGAACATTAAATTATTTTGTTGAAAATCCGTTTTTTTTTTGTTTTGAAAATCATCTTTTTGGTTCACAATTCAGCTATTCGGTTGAAAATGAACCTTTTTGTTGAAAACTCATATTTTCGGGTTGAAAATTCAACTGTTTTGCAGGAGATTCATTTTTTCGACTTAAAAATTGAACAATTTTGTAGAAACTTTAACTGTGTGGTTAAAATTAAACTTTTTTATTGAGAATTCATCTCGTTTCTTCAAAGATTGAACTATTTTGTTGAAAATTCGCCTTTTTTGGTTGAATTTCATTATTTTTATTCGAAAAATAAAATATTTTTTCGTTGAAATATCAATTATTATATTTTTTGTCTAGAAATCATCTTATTTAGTTGAAAATTCAACTGCTTGATTGAGAGTTGGAACTATGTACTTCCTTGAACACATTCATTTTTTTGTTAAAGATTAATCATGTGAATTGAAAATTGATCATTTTAGTTGAAAACTCATCCATATGGTTGAAAATTTAACAATTTTGTTGAAAATAGGTTTTTTTCACTGAAAATGTAGCTATTCCAATTTTGTCCGAAAGTGGATCTTCCTCAGTTAAAAATTCAACTGTTTGGTTAAAAACTCATGCATTTTGTGGAAAATAATTTTCTTGTTTGAAAATTCATCTTTTGTTTAAAATTCAACTATTTGGTTTCAAATTCACCTATTTTGTTGAAAATGCAATATATTTCGACTTGAAATCTTAAGATTTTCAAACTCTTCAAAATTGAATTCAATATGACACCTACAATAATTTTATTTAATAAAATGTACTCATCTCTTGAAACCCTCCTATTTTCCCTGTTTTGAGAAACATATCAATATCCTTTATTATTCGTTGCTAACAAAGCGAAAAATGTTATGCTCGCAGCTTAACCCCGTTCTCCCTGTAATACTTCGCGGGAATATTCAACATTCCTCATGGTCAGAAGCTTAAGTAGAATTTTATTTATTTCAGTACAAAATCGTCTCCAAGACCAGAATCTCCAATGATACAACAAACAATTTACAACATCCCTCTCGACCAGTATCAACCGAGCCTACAAAATCCTTATGAATTCCCTCAGCCATTGAAAATAGATAATGAATTTCAACCCCCAACAACAATATCAATGGATAGTTCAATGGATGCCATATTTCTGGAAACTACGCCTCTTCAACCTTATCAGCAAGTCACTGCCTCTGACATTCAATACGAAAGTGTTGGACAAGTGGTTTACCAGCAAACTCCTGATGAATTAAGTGAGTCTTAAGTTATTTAATAATTTGGCGATCCACGACTCGTTCACATACACTTTGACCCTTGTGCACCCCTGGCGGTTAAGGGAGGCAGTCCACCACCAGTGCACTGTTGATCAGGAAGGGGGGGGGGGCTGTCTGCCGTCGCCACGGGGAGGCCACAATGGCCACCCCGTGCGTACGATCTCATCCTGAAAAAGGGGGCGATGGTCATTTCCGCCCTGGGTACCTGCGAACGGTTCCCCCACTGCACGGCTTCCCCTCACTCAGCCGAACTGCTGCCGCCGAGCCTGGTCAGCGGGAGTCCTTTGTACCTAATGAGGACTAAAATACGGAATATAACATTTTTTCAATTTAGCACTTGGTAATTGATAATAAAAATATTCTAAATCTGCTAATTATAACGATTCCAACGATATGTTATTTGAATTTAAAAAATTGAAAATTAAAGAAGAAATATTCAAGTTTATGTGAAATTTTATGAACAAATTTTTCAGTATTTTTATCAAATACACTGCAATAGCTTTAATTCATTCGTTGGCTGAAATTCGGCCACATTTGAAAACTTATTAACGGAAACTCAATAACGAACATACTTTTTTTTACTGCTTAAACAATGTGTTTATGAAAGTTAATTAAAAATACAATTTTAAAACATAAAAAGCATAATATGGATTCAATCTAAAAAATGTTGTTTTTTTTCAATCTAACTTTGAAAATTTTCAACAGAGACCAAAGCAGAAAATTGCATTTGCTTAAGTGTCGACGAAAAGTTAAAAACTGAATTCGGCAAATTTTGAAAATAATTTGTCCTCATTTCAAAAATAATACGCTTGATATTACTGTCTTATTATATAGATTACTGTCTTGTAGTATTCACTACTGCCACTTCTGTTTTCTTTTTATTAACGTAAGCCTCAGACAAGACAGACTAATTTTCAAACCAAAAAAAAAAAGAAATTTTTATGAAAAGATCCCACTTAATCCCACCGGAGCTAGAGAGAATTTTTTTTTCACAATCAAAGTATCAATATTTTCATGAAAAATATTGAAACGACCCGTAGACAAAAAACTTTAACATCATAATCAATTAATAGTAATAATTCGTAATTATTACGTATTCCTCTGGTCAAAACTAACATCAAAAATTAATTTTATGAAAAGAGTTGAATTTTTAACCAAGAAAGATTTTTCAGTCGATAAAGAAAAAAAGTCGGACCTAAAATGTTTAATAATTCAACATTGCAGAATCAATAGAAAAATGTATACATTTTTGAAATTATATAATTTTAGGCAATTTTAAGCTAGAAACATTAATTTATACATCAAAATTTGTTCTAAAATCGTTTTTAATATTCGCTTAAAAATTTGCTTTAAAAAATCAGAAAAAAAATTTCCAGGGATGTAATGCAAATGTTATTTATTATCTTGAAACTTGAATTTTTTCTACAATTTTTTTTTAATCCGGCAAAATAAACAAGTAGCTTCAAACCCTTCCAGATTCTATTTTTAAATTGAAAAAAAAATGAAATTCATTTGTATTTTTCCGAGGAAACTTGTCAAAACTTCTGGATATATTTAAACCTTAGTTGATTCTTTTCCAAATTATTAATTGTTCAATTAGTATTTATTATTCAAAAATTTCTTTTATCTTCTTAAATATTCTCTTAAAATTAATTTTCAAAAATAAAAGATCATTGTAAATTATTCCAGCAAAGTTAAGAAATTTTTCTATTTTCTCAAAACCTTTAAAGAACCTTAAAAAGTTTAATTTATTTTAGTTTATTTTTTTATTTTTCGGAATCTTTTCCAGTTTTAAATCAAGTTTAGATTTTCTCAAAACTTCTAAATATACCTTAAACCTAATCGAATTCTTTCCAAATTAATAATTCACTAAACATTTTTTCAGTTTTCAATGCAAATAATTTTTTTTGTTTGTTGAATATTAATTATTTTTGACCATAAATTCAACTATCCATGTTTGGTTGAAAATGCATTTCTTTGGTTGAAAATTCCTTAATTTTCAATAGCTTTGTGATAATTTATGTATTGTTTTAAAAATTAATCTTTTGGGGGCAGAAAATTAATCTTTTCGGTTGAAAATTCAACTGTTTGTTTAAGATTTTTTTTGTTTATTAAAAATACATTTTTGTGGTTGAAGACTCATTATTTTAGTAAAAAAATCATTTCTTTGGTTGAAATTTTTACCGTTCTGTTGCAAATTTGTTTTTTTTTTTATTTAAGAATAAATTTTTCAAATGCAAATGTAACTATTCAATTTTTGCTTGATAATTGATCTTTTTCAGTTGAAAATTCATATTTTTGTATTGAAAATTAAATTTTTTGTTCAAAATTTATATCTTTGGTTTGAAAGCTAAACTGTTTAGCAGAAATTCCTCTTTTTGGATTGAAAATTTAACATTTTGGCTGAGATTTTTTTCTTTATTGACTGCAAAATCATTCTTGGTTAAAAATTCAACTTCTTTTTTGAAAATGCCTTATTTTTTATTTGAAAATTAGGTTTAGAAATTTTTGAAATGAAGACTTTTGAGATTGGCTCCACGAAAATCCTTTATATTCTGTTTTTATATGTTAAAAAAGTATTTTTAATTAACTTTCATAAACAAATTGGTGAAGCAGTAAAAACTAGCTGTGAATTCGATCTCGAGTGTTTCCACTTTGTTTGTATTTATAATTATATGGTGCTCATTTCACGAGCACTTTGCTTCCCGTTAGCAAATGTATTTGCTTCCTCATAGAGGAAGCGTTAGTTATTTTTTTTTCAATAATAGACAAACCAAAGTCTTCATTTTGCTCAATTTAAAAATAGAAACTTACCAAAAATGAAAAATTACAAAATAATACAAAAAATGTTTTAAATACAAAGACAAATCAGACAAATTAAATCTTGCGTTCGAAATAATAATTTTTTGAGCTGGAAAAGGGAAAGGAAAAGTTCTGTCGCACCCTATCCCTTTCCCAGCTTTATGATTTCTTCACAAAAATTGTCATAATATTACTCCATTTGAAAATCTATGATCAAAAAGTCTTTTCTATTCATGCATCAACTTTTAATTATGTCGATGAAAAAAGTTGTTCTGTTTGAAACTGATGATTCAGATATTATGAATGAGCAGAACTTCCCTAATCTTCAATAAAGTGTATTATTATTATTATAGATCAGTCGATTTGCCTCGAATCAAGAGATTTTCCGTTCTTGCATCAATTTTGAATTATTGTACTGTCAAAAGTTTTACTATGAAAAATCGTGTTTTCAAATATTATGCAATTTCACAATTTCCATACTCTTCAATTAAATGTATTAATATTAAAGGTCAATCGATTCGTCTCTAATCAACACATCTTTTCTGTTCTTGCATCAACTTTGAATTATGTTAATGAAAAAAGTTTTACTATAAAAAAACGATTTTCAAAATATATAAATAACCATAACTTCCCTACTTTTGGATAAAATGCGTTATTCTTATAGGTCAATCGATTCGTTTCGAACCAAGGAATCTTTTATACTGTTGCATCAACTCTGAATTATGCTAATGGAAAAAGTTTTACTATAAAAAAGCGATTTTCAAAATATATAAATTACCATAACTTCCCTACAATTTGATAAAATGCATTAAAATTATAGGTCAATCGATTCGTTTCGAACCAAGGAATCTTTGACATTTTTGCATCAACTTTGAATTATGCTAATGAAAAAAGTTTTACTATAAAAAACCGTATTTTCAAATATTATGCATTACCATAGCTTCCTTACTCTTCAATAAACTGTATTGATGTCATAGGTCAATCGATTCGTCCCAAACCAAGGAATCTTTTACATTCTTGCATCAACTTTGAATCATGCTAATGAAAAAAGTTTTACTATAAAAAACCGTATTTTAAAATATTATGCATTACCATAGCTTCATTACTCTTCAATAACATTTATTAATATTATAGTTCAATCGATTCGACTCGAATCAACACACCTTTTCTGTTTTTGCATCAACTTTAAATTATGTTAATGAAAAAAGTTGTACTATAAAAACCCGATTTTCAAAATATATAAATTACCATAACTTCCCTACTCTTTGATAAAATGCATTATTATTATAGGTCAATCGATTCGTTTCGAACCAAGGAATCTTTTATATTCTCGCATCAACTCTGAATTATGCTAGTGAAAAAAAGTTTTACTATAAAAAACCGATTTTCAAAATATATAAATTACCATAACTTCCCCACTATTCAATAAAATGTATTAATATTATAGGTCAATCGATTCGTCCCGAACAAAGGAATCTTTTATATTCTTGCATCAACTTTGAATTATGCGAATGAAAAAAGTTTTACTATAAAAAATCGATTTTTAAAATATTATTGAGTGCTAGAAAAAAATGCAATTAATATTTTTAGAAATCCTTCGGTCAGTTTCAAGATATTAGTGAGGAAAATATGCTCTCCAAATTTCATCAATTTATCTGCAACCGTTTTCTAGTTATCGTGTTCACAAAAAAGCGTGACATCCACACATCCACACACACACACACATCCGGACAATTGCTTAGAACATTGTATTAGACATTTCTAAATTAGGGAGGGTTTGATTAAATGAATTTAAAAATTTTGAAAAATGTCACCATTACAAAGCTTCCTCTATGAGGAAGCAAAAATATATGATGTTCGTTATTGATTTTCCAAATTAAGCTAGGGATGACACTCTTTATACTTTTAGACTGGGAGCACCAAATTATTTAAGAATAATTTTGAGGAATGCCACTGTTTGAAAAATAAACTAAATTTATGATGTTCCTTAATAAGTTTTCAAATGTGGCCAAATTTCAGCCAAAGAATAAATTAAAACTACTGCTGTGGATTTGATAAAAATACTGAAAAATCTTTTTATAAAATTTCACATAAACTTGAACATTTCTTCTCTAATTTTCAATTTTTAAATTTAAGTAACATATCGTTGGAATCGTTATAATTAGCAGATTTCGAATATAATATTCATCAATTACCAAGTGCTACTTTGAAACTATGTTATTTTCAGCATTTTAGTCCTCATTAGGTACAAAGGACTCCCGCTGACCAGGCTCGGTGGCAGCAGTTTGGCTGAGTGAGGGGAAGCCGCGTAGTGGGGGAACCGTTCGCTGGTCGTCCAATGAGTCGTTGGATGAGTCTTGGATTGCCATAATAATCAGGTGGTACGCATGACCGGGAAACCGGTATATGACCGGGAATTTGATTCAGTACATGGGATTTTCGTCTCGATTGTACTAAAATGAATATTAAAAGTGTTTTAAATAGATACGCTTCTACTCTTGAGTTTTTTTTTATCACGAAAAATCAGAAAGCGTTGAAGTGTTTGCATTTGATATTGTTTGTTAGTTTTAGTAATTCGAAGATGAACATTTTTTCTTGTAGTTAGGTTGAAAGCTATTTAAACTCTAAATAAAATAAGCCCGGAATTAATTTATTTTGTCAATTTTTTTAAAAGTTTATACTAAAGTAATGCATATTTTAATGTTTAATGTTTTCTGACTTTCAAATAAAATGTGCTATTTTCAACATTTTCCATTTTTCAGAGCTACTGCAGATTAGGGAATTCGGGAAAGTCCGGGAATGTCAGAGAAAACCTTAAAGAGTCCAGGACTTTTTGACTGTAATGAAAATGTTAATATTTTGTTGAAAATTTGATGAGTTTGTTAAAAATTCATTCCTTTCAGCATGCAAAATCAACATTTTATACGAAATTCTTTTTCTTTATTGACTGAAAAACTGTCTTGTTTGGGAATTCAACAATTATGTTGAAAATTCTTCCTGGATGATTTTAAGAGTTTTTGATTTAAAATAGCAATATTTTGTGGTTGAAATATCAACTATTACATTTTTCGTGGATAAATCACTTTTTTTTAACTACGTAGTTGAAACTGGAAGCACTTTGTTAAACAAATTTTTGTCATGATTATCCATCATTTTCATTATTTTTAGTTGAAAATCCATCTCCTCAATTGAAAACCAAATTAGTATGTCAAAAATTATTTTTTGTATGCAAAATTTTTTTTTTCTTTTCGAAATTTAATTATTCAATTTTTTGCTGAAAATTAATCTTTTTGTGTTGAAAATTCTACTGTTTGATTGAAAATTCGTTTTTTTTTTTGTTTTTTTTTTGTAGAAATGTACTCTTTTTTTATTGAAAATGATTCTGTTTGGTTGAAAACTTAACTATTTTGTCGATAGTTATTCTAAGTTGTAAGTTTATCTTTTTTTAGTGGAAAAGTCAACTACTTGTTTTAAAATTCATGTATTTTCTTGAAAATTCTTTTTTTTGTGTTTGTTAAAAATGAATCTTTTTAACTGAAAATATAATTAATTCCATTTTTGATGTAAAATTAATCTTTTTTACATTAAAAATTAATGTATTTTGTTAAAACTTCTTGTTTTTTGATAGAAAATTAATCTTCTTAGTTGACAATTCATCTTTTTGGTCAAAAATTCAACCTTTTGGTTAAAAAGTAATTTTTGTTGTCAACATTTTTTAAAAATTTTGTTTGAAAATTAAGTTTTTTAACTGAAAAAAAAGTTATTCGAATAATAAAAATCAAATTAAGGTATTTTTAAAAGAATTTTTATAAAAAAATTCATGATTCAAGATCATTTGTTTTTTTACTTGTTTCAAATTATTGTATAGTAAATGTTATTCTATATAAATAACTAAGTAAAAAATTTCTTTGTAAAAGAATTAGATAAATTGAAAACTGCGTTTTATGGAGGTTTTTGGAAAATTGTTTTCTGAGATACGTAAAATTCAATTCTTTGTTTCACATATTTCAAATTATTCTTTAGGAAGTGTTATTCAACAAAATCAGCAACGTAGAATTGATATAAAAATATAATTCGCTATGTTATAGTTTTTTTATTTCAGCAGTTATCAGATATCTTTTTTTTGCAAAATTACATTCCTGGAAGTGCCCAAAATTTCAGTTTTTGATATAACATCTTAGTATTACTGTTAATTATAATTCATTACTTTTGTTGCAGATTTACAAAATGCAGAGAGCAGTTTGTTGAATTTGGATAGTCAATTATTACTTAATTCCGGAACAGAATTTGGTACATCCGAATTAATAAATTCAGTTCTCGAGCATAAACTGTCTCAAGAACTCAGAGAGGGACTTCACATCAATGTTCTTGCAGTAAGTTATCCTATAGAATACGTTTTTTGTGTGTGAAAATTTGCGTTTCATTTGGAAATAATTTTTCAAGGACATTGAATTTAAGTTCATACAGAATCTGAAATTTAATCGTAAGAAATGTAAATAGTCTTCAATTTTCAATTAGCTTTCAGGTTCAGGAACCTTTCGAATTTGAAAACATCCGAGGAAATATTTTGAGTTCAAAAAATCTATATTGGAATGTTTTGAAGTTAAGAAACCCTTCATTTTTTTGCGCTGTCCATTTTAAGGATGCTAAAAAATTACATATCCTATTCCTGTGCGTTTCACCGGTTTTGAAAAATTGCCCCTTTTCCCCCCATTTTCGAAAAATCAGACCGGAAAGTAGTCTCCAGTCTGAAATTTTGAATGTTAACTTGCATTTGCTTGAAATTTACTTAAGCCACTTCGTTCTAAATTATTTTTTTAAACTTCAAGGAAATGCACATCGAAATTTCATGTTTCAAACTGGGGACTCTAGCATCTAAAATTTTATTTTTAAATCTTACTAACAAGAGATTTACAAATGTTTACTTGACCGATTTAAAACTAAATTATGTGGAATTTAGATAAAAAGATAAAACTAAAATATTTTTCAGATGACAAAGTGTGATTCAATTATTAATGATGGCATTTTTTAAAAGAGAAAATATTCTTGATGATAAGAACGATTTTTAACATGTTCATTCAACATTTTTTTTAATGGATTGAAATGTGTATTTAATTAATTCAGTTAAAAATTTTTCAATTTGCAACAATTGAATTTTTACCAATTGAATTTTTACCAGTTGAATATTAAATTTTCAATTTTTATAATTTTCAAAAGTTGAAAAATCAATAAATTGTTGAAAATTGAATTTTAAACTGTTGAAAATTTAAGAAAATCGAATTTTCAACTGTTGAAAATTGAAGGGGATTGATAATTTAAATTCCAACCGAAAATTCAACTGTTGAATATTAGAGATAATTGAAAATTGAATTATCAACTGTTGAAAATGGATGAAAATTGAAGAAATTTGATAATTTAATTTTCAACAGATCAAAATTCAATTGTTGAAAATTGAAGAAAACTGATCATTGAATTTTGATCAGTTGAAAATTGAAGGAAATTGAAAATTAAGTTTTCAAACAGCAAATTAATTTCTTGAAAATTAAAGAGAATTGAATTATTAACTTTTGAAAATGGAAAAACATGATAATTGAATTTTCAAAAGTTGAAAATTTTATTGTAGAAAATTTAAGAAAATTACATTTTCAACTGTTGAAAATTGAAGAAAATTGATCATTAAATTTTCAACGGAAAATTCATTTGTTGAAAATTAAAAATAATTGAAAATTAAATTATTAACTGTTGAAAATTAAAGGATATTGATAGTTAAATGTTCAACAGAAAATTCAAAGGTTGAAAATAGAAGAGCCTTGAAAATTGAATTATCAACTGTTGAAACTTGAAGAAAATTAATAATTGAGTATGCAACAGTTGAAAATTCTATTGTTGAAAATTTGATAAGATTTAATTTTCAACCGAAAATTCATTTGTTTGAAATTTAGGATAATTGAAAATTGAATCATTAACTGTTGAAAATAGGATAAAATTGGAATAAATTGATAACTTAATTTTGAACAGCTTAAAATTCTGTTGTTGAAAATTGAATATTCAATTGTTGATAATTGAAAATTGAATTTTCATCGGTCGAAAATTAAAAAAAATTAGTAATGCAATTTCCAGCATAGGAAAATTCAACTATTGAAAATGAAAGAGAATTGAAAATTGAATTATTTTTTGTTGAAAATTGAAGAAAATTGATAATTGGGGTTTCAACAGTTGAAAATTCTATTGTTGAAAATTGAATGAAATTTATGATTACATTTTTGACAGAAAATTCAACTGTTAAAAATCGAAGAGAATTGAATATAGAATTATTAACTTACAAAAATTGAGTAAAATTAATAGTTAAATTTTTAACAGTAGAAAATTCTATTGTTGAAAAATTAATTTACAACTGAAGAAAATTGAATAAAATTAAACATTCGGTGTTCAAAAGTCGAATTTTTTTCAATTCCAACTTTTAAATTCGACATGAGAATTTAATAACTAAACATTTCAATCCCTAAAACAAAAATGTTGCAAAAAGTCGATTTTCAATTGCCAAAAAAGGGAGTAATTCGGATTATAAAAATTGTAATAATCTAAGGAAAACAAGCTGGTTTGATGTACAGTCATTTTTTTTCTATTTAAAAAAATCCCATGTTCCAAGCGTGTCCAAGTTTGTATTGAAAATCCAAATAAACGACTGCACACTTCTCCACATAATGTTTTGGAATAGTAGTAGTCATCCATTATTTAAAAATTTAACATTTCTCATAAAAAATATTGTTTCTCCTTTTTTGCATTTAAAATGTTTTAAAATTCCCCTATTTTTCTCCTCCTACGTGTAAAAATTATGATATGAAATGATATGAAAATTCATAGAATTTAAAAATCCGCCTAAAAGTTCCAAATCCAGAAAGATTATTAAAGGTTTTAATTTTTGCTTCACAGCCGGAACCAGATAGAGAGGAAACTAGTGAGATGTCTGATAGTTTCAAAATGCTGAGTCGCGACATTGAAGTCCTGAACGAAATGTGCAAGCCACGTCTCAACTAAAATCATCAATGCATATTGATCTGCCAGATCAGCGAGATCACTGAGTACAACCGAAAAGTCCAATTTCAAAATTACTGACAATTTTTTACCTTACTTTATTTTATCCGTATCGAGTCCGTAGATACTTCCTTGTATGAGAGCCTTTCTATAGTTTTTTATTCTGGTGACTGTGATAGTACAAAGTCCATTTTTGGACAAAAGTAGCTATAAAGGCCTAAAAAAATAAGTCTTATAGTTTGACTAAATAGCAAACTAAATAAGATATTTTTTTATCTAAATGTATTTCGTTGTAACGTTTCTAATTTTAATCTACAATGACCTTAGGATAATTTCGTTTGGTTTTGAAACTGGACATTTCGATAGGAACTTGACTTTTTAATTCTCAAACGGAGATTATTCAACAAGTGAAACAACTTGTATTGTAAACGTGTTATATTCATGTTTACCTCAGTACCGGTTTACTGAATTTTTTTTGCCAAAGTGAAATACGACATTCGTCCTATTATGAACTCAGCTAAAAGCAGACTATTTTCTTGATTAATCCCGGTGCAAAAGATCTAAACTATTTTATACGTGATTATCTCATACATGATTATTATTATAATAATTATTATGATTGCGATTAGTTTCCATGTAGATGTAGGATATTTGAGTACTCCTAATATAGGAATGAACTTGGAACATTCATCGTATACCTAAGTGTAGTTATTGTTAAGCATTACACTTATCGATAATGAAAGTGATTTATAATCAGGAATTTCTTAAGTAACCGATATTTCGAGCTCTGTGAGTTCATTTTACTTATACGCTATTCAACGAAATAAGGACTAATCTTCATCAATAGGTGTTAATAGTATTTTTCAACATTTATCCTAAACAACCAGCAAGGAGCAAGTTTTTTCAGCTTGTTTTTATCCAACAATGCCTGGGACAAAATCGTCCATAAATACATTTTTTTTAAACAGATTATAATTCTGAAGGTGCTCTTCATAAAGCCACTTTTGGAATTTATTAAGTTTTTAAGTACCTCTAAGTTTATTTTGTATTTATACATTTTATCTGTTTATATCGTATGTAAGTGTGATCGTCAGAATTATGCAGTCGAGTATGTAAATTGCAAGACATATAGTAGTAAATTTTAGTGGGGTGAAAGATTTTTATTAAAGGTGTGTATGTTTTTTTAATTCAAATAACGGTTTGCGCGAATTTTAGATTGATAGAGATCTTTTTTTAACCTTGAAGTATGGACGTAATTAATTTTTTGCATTAACATGAACCCACGTTTCAGAAGCATGGTGAGTTCTGAGAGACCGCACGTCCATACTTGAAGGTTATGATTTTCATTTCGATGTACCTGAATGAAAATTTGGATTTAATTGAAAAACGTGTATTTTACAATTAGGAATTGTACCTTTTATTTTTATCAGAACGATAGATTGAAGTATATGCATGAGCAGGTAACACATAAAAAAAGTTTTTGTACAACCCGGTTTTCAAGTTTAATTGTAATATAATTTTAGTATAATTTTGACGTAACTCATTTACCTAAATTATATTAAGAATAATGTATAGATTCGGTGTTTTATTTTCGAAAAATGCTGAAAAATTGTTAATGTAAACATCAAAACTTCAGGGTCATGCCTTTTGCGAAGAAATTAATGTTTTCAATAACATTATTTTAAATAAGTTTTGTTTATTGTTAGAGGCAATTTTTCTTATTGAATAAGTAAATCATTACTCATATTGATATGAAACCATATATTATATATAGTTAGTTTAGTGTTAATATATTCGTCTCACCATGACAAGCACAAAATGATGTTACTTTTATGTCCTTTTATATTTTCAAATAATAAGTTACATGAAATAGATCTTTCATGCTGCATTGTTGATATTTTAAATAAAAAGAAAATATAAAATATTATATATCATAATCGTAATCAAAGTTCTACTCTTATTTCAATAAATGTTTTTCCGTGTATCAAGCATTACGAAAAAGTAAATTGACTTCCGGATCGAATAACTCGCCCAGCGCTTAAAAACGCGTAAAAGCTTTGTCCTAACTGAGTTTATGAACATTTTAAAAGTCGTAAACATAATTTTTTAAATTCAGTTTTGTATAAAATAAGGAGGCGGAACTTTCTAAAATCGGCGTTTTCTTTGTTTGATGTTTATTTTTAATAATAAAGATTAAATACTGGAAAAATTATATTACTGCCAAATTCAGTAAATTCTTAAAATATAAATCGCGCTTCCGCCATCGCTCTATGAACAAGCCGCAGACGAAGAGGAGGAAACGACATTAAAACCAACCGCGGAAAGCAGGCACCTCCTGAGATATGATATCGATTTCAGAAAAAGGATGAACTTTAACATCTAGGTTCTTCCTAAGCCCCAAGATCTAGCTGAAATGGATGCCTCCCTTCGAGAGGAAATCTCGGAGGAGTCCGACCTCTGGACCATCAATTGTTCAGTGTATGGTGCGGCGAGAGCTTTGGCTGATTCGAATCGAATTCTAGAATCGACGATGGAACAAAAGACCGAAAGACGCTTGCGTCAACTGAACAAGAAGATTGGTTGGGCAAGAACGAATGCGTCCCGTGTTCAATGTGTGATTGACTACATAACATCTGTTAAGCCGATCACGGACGGGGGCTAAAAGTTTACCCATGAACTGAGGATCTACCATCACACACTGAACAAATCAAAGCTGCAGACAATCAAGCAGCATATTGTTGACAAAATGCGGGTGTTATCTGACGCAAGGAGGATAATACAGAAAAGGGAGGGATGTGTCAGGGAGAATGAAACGTTTCTCGCTGACCTATCGCGTCTATTCAACGATCTACCTATTCCTATCAAAAAACCACCCTAATTCGACGAGGTGTATAATGGTTTTGGAAAGAGGTTTACAAGATCACTGCCGAAGAGGTGAAAAAAGTACTCAAGGACACGAAGAATTTTTCCGCTGCAGGACCATATGGTATCAAGAACTTCTGGTGGAAGAAGTTTACTTCTACACACCAACATCTGGCCCGACTTTTCACCTCATATTTAGAGTCGGAGACGCCCATTGAGCAGTGACTGGAGTTAGGATGCACTATACTCCTATCGAAGAAAGGTGACTCGTCCAGCACAGAGGCCAATAACTTGTTGGAACACGCTACATAGGATTCTTCCAGCTATCCTAAACGACAGGATTGTTAGAAGAATTTATCATGTGTGGATAGAGATGTACGAACAACGTGGTTAAAAAAAAGGTGTAGCAAGCTGCCGAGAAAACTTGCTAATTGACCGGCGCGTTTGCAAAGACGCAGCAGCCCATCAGCGCACCCTGTCGATGGCCTGTGTTGACTAACAGAAATCTTGAAGGTTCATTTGCACATAGTGCGATGCATAGAGCAGCCAACACCTTCTCTACAAAAAATGCACGGAAACTTTAAATGAAATGCAGAAGATCAGTTCTCGTCGGAGGAGCAAAATTTTTCTTTTCTCAGATCATCAGGCAATAATTCGGGTACAGAGGGTTTCATTTTCGTATGCCATATGGTGTTATTTCCACCTTAGTATACCGTGACCGCACTTTACGTCAAGAAGTTGCCGCAGTTATAGGTGCAGAGCGTGCCATTCAAACGTTGAATGCTCAGAACGCTTACTATCCAGGTGACCCTTTCACGCGGGAAAGACGTACCTCTACAGACATAATGCGGCCCTAAGAGTGCTTTACCACCATCTTTTTCGCTCTTACGATGTTGGCTACGACCTTACCCTGCCATATGCTCCAAAAACGATAGAGTCAATTGTCCAAAAGGAGAAGTGCCGAATTTTCTAGAACTACGATTTTCGGATAGCAGCCCCTGTTGCACACTCGAGTTCTGACATCGTTCTCCAAGACTTCGAGAAACGAACTATATTCGTGATCGAATTCTTGGCCTTTCCGACTATGACATCAATGCCAAGGAGAAGGAAAGGTGGAGAGGTACCTTAAAAGGGAATCGGAGCGAACGTATCCAAAATATTCGGCGCGAGTAATTGTCCTTGTGATTGGTGCTCTCGGAGGTGCGAAACTATCACTGGGTCGAAACCTTAAAGCCATAACCTCGTGCCAAACATATGCCAAGGCACATGCGAGATGAATGCAGAAAGCCGTCATCCTCGGGTCGCTTCGTGTTTTTAAGACACATGAGGGTTTCGACAGCCTGTGGTTGTGATTTAGTCGTACCCTGTGGACACCCATATCACGGTCGTGAGACGTACGTGGCCATAGGCGTGATTTACCGCGGTTCTACTGGAAGCGGGTGTCATTTTCATAAATGGCAGTTGCTGCACTTATTTCACTTTGATTCTCATGACATTTTTCTCACGAAAGTTTTTTTTTGTTGCATAAAAGTCGCGAAAATTCACTACATTTTTTTTACGTTAGTTCCAAAAGTTTTCCATAAACATGGAATTCCAACTTCGCGGCGAATAGTGGAATCACACTTCTGATACCCAATTTTTTTCCTGTAACGTATATTAAAGTCAACGCGGGAAATTCTAATTTAATTTCAGGGTGTCTAGCGAACCGGGTAACCGGGGAAATCCTGGAATTTTATTGGGCCGTAAAAAATCGGTAAAACCCCGAAATTTTGTTTAGGACTGGGAATTTTTTGTATTTGATCGAAAAATCTACTTTTTCCCACTTTATCTTCTTTGTCTTACATTGCCACTTTATGTATAGTCGCAAGATTCCTTCCTATGCTTATCCTAAGTACCGATTTATGTAATTTTTTATATTCTCATCCAATCGAGAAGGTAATTGGTTTTATTTAAAATTTGACTTAGTCGGTTTCATCAAATCTCCACGTTTTGCGACCCACTTTCGCCCGCGAACAATAATATTATTTTCCTTTTCTTCAAAACATTCAGCTGCCATAAATATGTATACTTAAACTTCCTTGAAATGTAACCTTTGGATTATGTTACCTAATAAATAAAGTCCGCGACTCTGTGGTGGAATTCGTCAATAACCAGCAGTAGCGGTGGGCCGACTCCGCACTGCCTACTTCTACTGACGGCGTCCGCACGCCCAGTGAGGCCGACGCAGTACAGTCAGACGGCCGGTCCTACTCCCGCATCCGTGCTGGTACTACCTCAGTAGCACCAAACGCCGTGTAAAGATATCCTTCGAGATCGTTAATAACGCTACCGCCTGCCAGTAGAGTAGTGTCCGGACGAAATTGAAACGAAGAAAAACGAACACTTAAGTTCATTTCTTGCCCTACCCAGTGATATAAGCGCATCTAGAAACGATATAAATACATTTAAGATTCGACTACAACGCCGAGCTCCTGTGCGAACGAGGCAACGAAGGTCTTCACCGCCATCCTTTTGAGGTCCAAGGTAATTCGGACGACTTAATCTAAATACGATTTACTTCCATCTTTCCGAATCGAGGGTCGAGGTCTCGAACTCCTACATGGACAGTTTGCTTCCCTTCAAAGGTGAAAGTTGGCTGTTAGCGCTGATATTCGGTCTCATCCCCTCCTCGGGAGCTGGAACAATTGAGAGCACGTCCAAGCTAACTCGGACGGACTTATACCAAGACGATTTACTTCCTCCCTCCGAATTGAGGGTTGTGGTCCCGAACTCCTGCGTGGACAGTTGGCTTTCCTTCAACGGTGAAGGCTGGCTGTTGGCGCTGGTATTCGGTCTCATCCCCTCCTCGGAAGCTAAAACAATTACAAACGAGGACCTGGGGGAGCTCAATGGGTGCTGGCGATCACAGACCTGGCCGGGGACTGGAAGTTGGGCGTGACTAGGAACTGCTGGCCGCTGTTACGGCCGGCAGTGGATGGTCGCACGGACTTCCAATAACCCTGTGAGCTACGAGTGGGTCGGTCCAGTAGTCAGGGGCTCCACGGTTCATACTCGGGATTTCTGTCTTTCTTTCCGATAGTTACCAAGGAAGCATGTGAACGCTCCAAGCCAAACCAAAAATAGAAGCAATCAGCCCTTCTCTGAGCTACCAATTATTTAACGAAGGTTGTTCTTTGATCATGCAAACTAGAACCAATTCACAATAATTGTACCTTGCCTCTGCATTACGCGTGCTTGGTAACACCACTAAGTCAGAAAAAAAAGATTTTTACGAAGGTGTCTGTCTGTCTGTAGTCTGTAATTTGCAGTCTGTCTGCAGTCTGCAGACACGATAACTTTCAAAAAAATGATCAGATTAGATTAAGCTTTGGCATATTTTTTCAAGACCTGAAAGAAAAAGACAAGTTCGTTAGCCAGCTATTTTGGATGAAAATTCAAAATGTTAGAGCATTGTCAAATTTGTTGAGATCATTTTTTTAGAGTTAAAAATTCTGTGTACCTTCAAGATTATCATAACAACTTTTCGAGTTTTCTTAAAAATCGAAAATTGAAATTTTGACCCCACAAAAAAATAATGTAAAATCAGCAATAATTCGATTTTGCGATCAAACTATGCGAGATACAAAAAAAGATAAATCTACAAAAATTGTGCACCTACAAAAGATCTACTTTGTTATGAATCATTTTTCTATTGGACGCGTGGTTTTGGCTTTAATCGTGTAAAATGACATTACCAAATAAACAAAAAATAAAATTTTTAACATTCTCATTCTTATGAGAAGGTATTGGTTTTATGTAAAATTTAACTTAATCGTTTTTCAGTAAATCTCCACGTTTTGAAACCCTCTGAGTAAGAAAACACGATATTCAAGAAGATGTCTGTCTGTTTTTCACCCAATAAAGAGCTACAATTGTGTTATTAATAATTTTTTGATGAGACGCGTAGTTTTTGTTTGATCGTGAAAAATATAATTACAAATAAACAAATTAAATTTTTTGACAAAAAGACTCAAGGTACAATAAAATGTCTGATCACAAAATTGTTTTTAAATTAGATCTGAAAACTTGCTTTCAACCTTTTTCTCTCACGACACTCGTGATGAGAATGTGTTCGTTAAAGCCGAAGGAGTTTAAAAAAAAAAGAGAATTCACAATTAATAAATTTCAGTTTTTGGTGGTTCGGTCAACGGCGATACCACGCTGAAAACACCAGTTCCCGTTAGATCACTGAAGTTAAGCAGTGTTGGGCGCGGTTAGTACTTGGATGGGTGACCGTTCGGGGAATACTGCGTGTTGTTGACCCGTCGTGGGTGTGGTGGACCCACACTGGTAGTATTTATCCACCTAGAAACACTACCCGAATCGGGTAGTGAGGCAATGAACTTTCGAGTTCGAAATGCTAATCAATTTTTTTTTTTTTTTTTGGTGGTTCGACCTATAATTTCAAATGTGCTACGCAAAAATGTGGGGAGGGGGGTGTACAATAGGGTGGCCCTTATTTTTTACTTTTCGAATTCCTCTGCTCTCACCCCTCAGTTTTGTTTGGATGCCCAAAAAAAATGTCAAAATTTGAGCAACATCAGTTAATATTTAGGGGTCGCGCAAAGACCATGAAGTTTCCCATTGATTTAACATGGGATAAAGTCAGCTTTTTGTAAATCTAATATTTAAACGCGATAATATGTTATAAATAATTCCGTGTTTTAGTATATTGTTCAGAATTTGTCAGAGAATACGAATCGATCATACATTTTTAGGCTTAATAATTTTAAGTCACTCTTATTTTTGGTCCCCAAAGAAAACCCCATAAGTGAAAAATGTGAATTTTACGTAATATTGCGGTTTATTGACGCTTTTTAAAAGTTCGTTATACATAAATAATCATTGATCAGTAATTTGAGAATACCCAGTCATTTGTTAACTAATATTTAACTGTTTAAATAATTTTAATTTGCTTAAACATTTAAGAGTATTCTTAAAAAGCAAAGTAAAGCAGAAAAATATGTCAATCTTTCGAAAAATAGCAACAACAAAAATGTGAACAAAAAATGGTTCAAGAAATTTCAATTTCTTTAAACATCTACGAGTATTCGTAATAAACAAATTAGTAGTTAAAAATATTAAAATTTGTCGAAAATTTAGTGAGAAAATGTTTCTCCTGCTTTTTTTTTAGGTACAATATATGCTTGAACAAATACGTATTATTTGAATAATTGTAAAATTATTTGAACAAATTATTTTATTAATACTATTGATTAAATAAGTCGTAATGTCTAGAAAATACGTTCACTTCGCGAGTTAGTTAAAAAACAAATACTTAAACAAATTTAAATTGTTTAAATAATTAAATATTAGTTAACACATGACTGGGTATTCTTAAATTACTGATCAATGATTATTTATGTGAAAAAACTTTTTAAAATCGTCAATAAACCGCAATATTACGTATGTTCACATTGTTCACTTATGGGGTTTTCTTTGGGGATCCATAAGAGTGGCTTAAAATTATTCAACCTCAAAATTTATGATTGATTCTTATTCTCTGACAAATTCTGAACAATATACTAACACACAGAATTATTTGTAACATATTATCAGGATTAAGTATTAGATTTACAAAAAGCTGACTTTTTCCCATATTAGATCAATGGCAAATTTCATGGTCTTTGCTCGACCCCTAAATATTAACCGATTTTGCTCGAATTTGGAGATTTTTTTTTAGGCATTCGAACAAAGCTGGGGGGTGAGTACAATGATCGAGCGAGAAGCGCGAGATCCAAGAAGTGCACGCCCTAGGCGCGCTCAAACTTGGGAGCAGCGCGCGCAGCGCGATGAGTGTGTTCACACAGCGGAAAGATTTTTTATATGTATATATTTATGTTAAAATTCCTATTTCTCTGTATACTTTGACTTTTAAAAATCACAAAAAGACATCTAAAACTTGGTCGGGGAAAAATATTTGACCGTGAAAAAAAAAGTATTTCAAATTACCTGATCACTAGACACCCTGAATTTAAATATTATGTTCCAAATTGAGTGTGTAGTGATGCATATCGAGCATTTGAAATTTTTTCCAAAATCTCTTTAGATTAAGTTAAAACCTCGAACACAAAACTCATCACATCGAGACGAACGAACAGGCAATCGAGATGATCGTCTCGTCTCGATCAAATTTTTTCATTACAAATTCTTGATCTCCATTATAATTTAGTTCCAGCTAATCATATTTCAAGAAAATCTCAATTCTATCCAGAAATGATCGATATGCATCACTAAGTAAGTGTCCTTTTTCCACTATAGAAGGGAAAACTCCCTTTGTTGGGACTCTAGTAATTCCACGTTAGAAAATTGTGAAATAATCCATGGACGTTATAAATTTAAATTTAAAAATTTTTAATTTGAAGATTTTTCGGATTTCAATCGTGTGCGAAACTATGAATGTTGCCGACGTTTCGTGAACATTTCACTTCACTTCTTCAGGGCTGTTATGTTGTTCTTATAGATGTATTATCTACGATGCTTGTGATTGGCCAGAGCCCTCCATGGTGGGGACTGGTTGAACTTGATTGGCCAATCAAGTCTTTTTGAAAAAACCTGGGAGGACGGAAAGCCAAATCGGATTGGTATTATATCCATTGTCCCTATTGAAGTTATTAGGGTGTTGTTTTAAGATTTCGATTGCTTCTCTATGTTTTTTTTTATGACGATTGTTTTGTCAAATGAAATACTATGTCCTGTTTCGATATGATGTTCAGCTACTGCTGATTGCGTGAAATCTTTTAGCCTGATGTATTATCGGATCTTTTATAAACTAGTACGTCCAAGAAAGGTAATTTTCCGTTTTGTTCTATTTCCATAGTGAACTATATATTGGGGTGTATTTGATTGATGAAATCGAAAATTTTGTTTAGTTCGTCTAGTCCATGTCTCCAGATGACAAGTGCCGTCAACGTAACGGCACAAAAATTCCGGTTTAAGCTTGGATTTGTTGAAGATTTTAGTTTCTAGATTTGCCATAAAAATGTTGGCTATTCACAGGTTTGATTGGAGATCCCATTGCTGCTCCTGAGCTTTGTTCGTAGAATTGTTTATTGAAAGAGAAACAGGTATTAGTGAGACAGTGTTCTATCAAGGGTGTGAGATTGGAGGGGAAGTTTGTAAAGGTTTTAATAATATCGATTGTATCCGAGATTGGTACTTTTGTAAGCGCGTTCTAGGTTGTAAGTTGGTGAGTTTATTGCGCTGACGATCATCGGTCTGAGTGGGATGTTGTTTTTGTGAATTTTTGGGAGTCCGTAAAGTTTTGGAGAGATGGGATTAGTAGGTTTTAATTTAGATATTGTATCGCTGTCAAGATTTGAGTCTTTTAGGAGATTTTTTGTTTTTCTAACTATTGTTTTTGTGGGGTCTTTTTTCAGTTTTTTATATGTATCGTCAGTAAGAAGGTCCATGATTGTGGGGGTTTTGGTTTTTCGATGGAGGTGACTGTCCTTACCCTTTTTTTAACACGTAGTTTCTTCATTTCTCTTATCATTGCACCCTCGGTAAAAGAAGAGGACCTCACCGCGTTCGAGTCTCGAGTTACAGGGGACAACGGTAGCCACTTGACTTTTTTCAGAAAAAGGACAAAAATTGAAAATTTAAATATTAATAATTCTCCAATAACTGGCTTGACAGTAATATATTCGGAATATGCACATTATTCCGATTCCAACGAGAAATAATTTGTCCATAAAGGTTGGAAATTGGAGAACTAATCAATGTTAAATTAAATATTGAGCTTAAGTTTCTTCAAGTAAACTTCTTCAAATCTTCAACTTTTCGAAGCAAGTAATATATCATTGAAATCGGAAAAATTCGTAGATGCTGATTATATTATTTTCAAGAAAACAGACTTTCGACCAGTGTCGTAAATCAATCAAGACAAGAGTTTTTCGTGAAGTAGAAGGACTTCACTTCGGATTGGCTGAAACTTGTCAAGAAATCCCACCTTCTTGAAAAAATTTAACGATAGGCTGCGCCAAGAAAACCAAAATTGGTCGTCCTTCAGGTCCTTCTCTCGGGAACAGAGTATAGACTTATGGGTAATTGTCAAATTGAAGGCAAACTTGAAGTCCCAGTAATATAACATTAACTTAAAAACTCTTGCTGATTTTTTTTGAAATTTTAATAAACACTTATTGTCATCCTCTACAAAATGGTCGGTCCTTTTTGTTCATTTCTGTTCCCATTTACTTTAATTTAATATAGGAACACCCGAAACGACATAACCGTACGGCGTCCCAACCTCACTTTGCACAAGGATAAACTGATTTTCTTCTATTTTTTAGACAGTAACCTGAAAAACGCTCAACGTATCAAGTTTTTAAACTTCGCATGAACATAAATTTAATGTATGCACATTTTTTCAGTCAAATAAATAATATTGTAAAAGCCTTGAAGTCTGTCCCTCAATGTTTGGCATTTCTGACTTCATTACCGTACGTCTTTTTTTCTAGTAAAATATTGCAGTTCCAGTTGAATAATAAATGCAAAAATATCAGGCATATCGTTTAACATAAGATTTTATAAAATTGAGCTTAAAATATTCACTCTCTTTTTTGTGAATCCAATATTAAAACTGAAAAGTGCATCTTGGCAACAAAAACGTGCTTTCTTTCATAAGTAGGTAGGTTCTTTCAAATCTGTTCATAATGAAAATTTGTTATTTTTTATAAACATTAAAAAAGGTTAAACTTTAACATTTTCCTCGCATCATTACCTTACGGTACAATAGAACAGCGTACGACTGATTATATGCTCGTGCGCGTGGATTCATTATTATTTCTTATTTTTATAACTGCCCCTTTTGGATTACAAATTTTTAAATGTGGTAAGATCAATTTCCGTTATGAAATATTTAATTCATAATAATAATATGATTGCCACTATAGGTGTTAAAATTCGCCTACAATTTGACAACTACCTTATATTGAATGGAGGCGTCGATATACAGATATTTAAATATGTCGCGCTATTTGTGTGTCTGAGAGGTGCTGCCTCTAGCGGACAATAAAGATAGTCATGAACAATCGCTGATCGTTACACTCTTCCAAAAAAGCATTAAGTCTTATGGAGAAATTAATTATTAATTAAAAATAAGAATGTTTCCAGTTAGATGAGTTCATGAAATTAATACTAATATTTCTTCGTTGTGTAACTGATATTTGAAATAAAATTCAATCAATTAAATTCTAAACGAAATTATAAAAATAAGAATGTTTTAAAAGTGCTATATATCGCTGTATTTGATAGAATATAATTCTATATTTAACATTGTTTAAATATCAATTACATGTCATGAATCATTAGTATTGTCACCGGTTATCGGCCGACGGATGAATTCTACCTGCCAAGTGGAATTCGTAAACGACAAACCAACTTCTATAGCAAATATTTGCAAAAGTTGAAGTGTTGTAGAGTCGGCGGAAGGCTGGATTTACGGTACTGAAATTTCTTTTGTTATTAAATTTTAAGCATATTTTTATTAACATTTGCCAAATATAAATATGAAATATTATAATATTAAGACAAAATATATCTCGTTGCTTTACTACGATCGTTTCGAGCTAATAGTTTTGCGCGTTTTTCGATTGAATCGAAACATCGGAATTTGGAGGCCGTTTGAGTGAAATATTATATTATAGAATTTTAAGCTAGCTCTTGGTAATAAAGATTAATATTATTTTTGAAACAAAAGTTATGAAAATTTGAATTCTGGATTTAAAAGTAGGTACTCAAGGAAGTTGTTTTTTCGTGCATTAAGGTGTTGGTCCCAGCCCCTAACCTCAAAATTGAATTGCCTCCTTGTACTCCGTAAATAATATAATTACACCTTTCTTAGATACTTAGGGTTTACTTCAGTTTAGAATCAAGTCTGTATTTGGAGTGAAAAATTTACCAATTTCAAAATAC
>CAKNXH010057075.1:78073-115203 GCA_932178445.1 Andricus quercusramuli
TTGCAACGTTTTTATCTAACTTCAGATAAAACGTATCTCTGGGATTTACAGTGTATACTGCTTCTCTTCATTTAAAACTTTATAAACAAATATAAACAAATAATGTATAATTGAGACACTTGCACTTCTTGATCACACAAAATGGACTCAATGTCACTGTACTGACCTAAGCCAATCCGCAGCAATGTGCCGTGACGTGCATTCAAAACAATCGCAATGTGCACTGCGCATGCAATTGGTAGTACTGCACGCACTGAACTGCGATAATCTCGCAGTTCTTTATTAATGCTTTTTTAATAAGTTACAGACGATGCCTGTAATTATTTATTTTAATTCATAAACTTTCTAAATTTAAGTTCTTATAAGGTCTTGTCTGCCAACGGCGATACCACGCTGAAAACACCAGTTCTCGTAAGATCACTGAAGTTAAGCAGTGTTGAGCGCGGTTAGTACTTGGATGGGTGACCGTTCGGGAATACTGCGTGCTGTTGGCCACCCGTGGGTGTGGTGGACCAACACTGGTAGTAAATATCCACCTAGAAACACTACCCGAATCGGGTAATGAGGCAATGAACTTTCGAGTTCGAACTGCTATCAATTTTTTCTTTTTAAGGTCTTGTCTATGTTTACGGAATTTTCCGTAACGTTAGCCCTGAACGAGCCAGGCGCGGATCCAGATAAGGGCTTTAGAAGCGGACATCCAATAATTCCCCTTCTGATTTTTAAATAGCAAAATTTAGGCGCCTATTTCCACTCTTTGCGATATTCATATTTCCAGTTCAAATCCGGGCTGAGGCAGATTTTTTCTTGTTCTTAAAAAATTATTTGTCTGAAGTAATCGTTTTAACGAATCAAACTTTGTGTTAATTATAAATGTACTCTATTATTTTCGATGCACTAAATTGAAGAATGAATCAACAAGTTTATAAATTTTTAGAATTATATCATTTTACGCAATTTTAAGTTAGAAACATTAAAAACTGAAAAATTACAATTTTTTTAAATTGAACACTTTTTAAATTGGAAGCTGAATTATTTTAATTTTAAATCGTTGTAAATCAGTTGTAATTAATACATCGAAATTTGTTTTGAAATCTTTTTAGACATTCTCTTAAAACTATAAATTTTTACTAAAAAATCAATTCTTTCCAAATTTATAACTGTTCAATTTTTATTTATTCATCAAAATTTGCGTCCGTTTGGAAATATTCTTAAATATTCTGTTAAAATTAATTTTTCAGAATAAAAATTATTCGAAACGGTCCCAGGAATCTTAATACAATATTTTTATTATCTTAAGACCTTCCAAAATCCTTAAAAGCATAAAAATTTTATGTGAAAACTTCTAAATATCTCCTCAACTTACTCGAATTTTTTCTAAATGAATACATTTTTATTTGTTATTAACACATCAATATTCAACATTTTCACTTGCAAATACAATTTTTTTAATTAGAACAATTAAAATTAACATTGTAACGTTCAGCTCTCGTAAATTTTGACGAGCCAAGGCTTTCTGTTTCAAACAATTCAGTTTCAAGTTGTTCAGTTTTTAATATTTCATTTATAATTGTTCATATAAAATAAACAGTCAAACGTTGCTGACTATTAAAAAATTGTTCTTTTTCTTAATTACAAATTTTCAAATTGAACTCGTTAAAAATGTTATATTTCAGACTGAAACAACAGATAGTTTATAAAGTTTCAACCGGAAGTTTACATTTGATTAACTATTAAGGCTTACGAATTGAAACAGTTCAATTTTTAATGTCAAAATCTGTCAATTGTTTAATTTTATCAGATTCAGAATCCACCTATAAAAGCAATCAATTATTGTTCAATTGCGAATACTCCAATTGCAATTTATCTTTTAAAATCATTATTTAATTAATATTTATAGTTGATCAACTTAAAACATTTTTTGTCAAAAAATTTAAGTTTCAAAAGATATTAAGCTTTGTGTATTGTGTAAGTCTTCAAAACTGCATTATAACATTCTTTCAATTGGAAATGTACCTTTAAAAATAACGATGTAAAATGGAAAATTTTGATCCTAAACGATTTTAGAATTCGACATTGTAAACCGAATGATTTCATGATTGAAAAAGTTAACAACTCAACTTAGAATTTAAAAAAAAGTTGAAATGAAACTCATTTTGAATTGCATTACATGTCTTCTGTCATAAAATTTGTGACATTTCAAGTGATTGGATGGATTTTTCTTTGAAAAACTTGTAAAAATACCGATCAAAAATAAAATCAATCTTCTTGTTTAAAAATTCTTTTCTTTGGTTAAAAAATGAGCTGTTTGATTGAAAACTTGTTTTTTCTTTCGATATCTTTGTGTTAAAAATTATTTCTATTATTTTCTTTGGTGAACATTCATTTTTTGACTAAAAATTCAATTATCTAATTTTTAGTTGAAAAATTATCTTGATTAGTTGAAAATTCTTCTTTTTTGCTACAACTTAATCATCTGGGTTAAACATTAATTTTGGTGTCAAAAATTTAATTATTCCAGTTAAAGATTCATCATTTCAGCTAAAAATTTATCTTTCTGGTTTAAAATTCAACTTGATTTTAAACTAATTTAAAAATCTTGAATTTCAAAATTTAACTTATTCCAATTGGAAATTCCAAAGTTATAGTTGAAAATTCATCTGTTTGGTTAAATATTAATTTTTTTATCTTGAAATTTAATTATTTAAGTTTTGGCTGTCAATTTATCTTTTTTAGTACAAATTAATTCTTTCTTTGAAAACTCAACTATTTCAGTTGAAGATTCATTGTCTTAATTGTAGTAGTAAACTTATGTTGGGTTTAAAATTAATTTTTCAAACTAAAAATTTTACTATTCAATTTTCGGTTAAAAATGATTTTTTTTTTAGTTCAAAATTCAACTATTCGGTGAATAATTTGTCTTTTTGCTTAAAAATTAAACTGTTTCTTTAAAAAATGATTTTTTTTTGAGAAATTGTATTTTTTGGTAGAAAATTACTTTTTTTTATTTGAAAATTATTCTTCTGGTTTAAAAATTCAAATTCAAGTGTTCCAGTTAAATATTCATAATTTTAGTTGAACCTTTTCTCCATTTTTAAATTCAACTATTCCAGTTGAAGATTCAGAGTTTTATTTGAAAATTCATCACTCTGGTTAAAAATTGACCTATTTTGTTAAAAATCCGTTTTTTCTTATTGAAAATTAATTTTTTCAAGTAAAAGTTTAACTATTCCATTTTTTGTAAAGAATTTATATTTTTTAGTGGAAAATTTAAGTATTTTCTTAAAAATTCATTTATTTTGCAATGTTTTTCTCTGTTGGTTTGGAGGGTGCTTAGAATGAACGTTATGAACTAAAATAAATGTTTGCGTGTTATTGCGGAAAATATGAATATGTTACTTTTAGTTGACCGGGAAAAATGAAAAACTTGACCGGGAAATGACCGGGAATTTGAAATCATCCGCCGAATCGCCACCCTAAGTCTAGCTACCACGTATTATAAATTGTTTGTTTTCAATTGCACATTTCAAACTCAACTGACAAAAAAAATTTCGAACTGAAAGGCTTACAATTGCACAATCTCACAAAAATTTGTTCTTGGATGAAAATGCTTTATATTATTGTGAGAGTGATTGTTAGTCTTTCATTATTTATTTCTGAACCCTTTTAATTATAATTAATAAAATTTAAAATCTTACGAATTTTAGGTAAAGTATCCACTTAAAAAATTCAAAACCTTAAATTATTAAATGTTTAACCTTTTTAAAATTGTCCAGATTTTCGACATTTTTATCTGAAATCATACGATTTCAAGATTCTTCAATTGAAAATGAGTTTGTTCAATTTTTTAACGCTTTGAATTAATAATATAATGCAATTCCAATTTCCTTCTAATGAATTTATTCCATTTTTGAAATTTGATTTCAATATATTGTTTTTTCTTTATTTGAAAGGCTTTAATTCGAAATTATTAATTATTCCTTTTTTCTTGCAAAAAATGTTAAATACTTAATATTTAAGAAGTTTTTAATAATGAATTTTTGAATTCCTTATACTGTTAATGTTGGTAAATAAAAACTTAGGGACATGAACGAGCAGTTTGCACGGGTGCATTTGCTGCTAGTAATTAATAATTAGAAGGAACCGATAAAAAAACTCGGTGAGGCTCTTAAATTATCCGTTCTTGAAGTGAAACTAGTATTTTTTAAAACAAGTATCATTTTATAGAAATTATACGCCTTATTTCATGATTCATATGAAATTGAAATATTTTTTTGATAAATATTTAAAATGCCTGTTCCAGTAAGGCTGTGAAAAAGACAACCTGAAACCAAAATATCAAAGAGTATGGATTTTTACAACTTAAATATAGGATCTGTAGTATTCCTATTTAATTTCTTTATCTTTTGATTGCAGTTGAAGTAATAAAATTACAGGGCGAGATCCGTGACGCGCAAGGTAATGCAACGTTATGGGAAAATCCTCTTGTTATTTTCGGTCAGGATTTATACCAGGAAATTGGCGAGGATTTTGCAGATTTCCCGAGGAAATTCGCGAGTCAATCAATTGATGCTCGTGGATTTCATCGAGGAATTCTAAAATTCTCGAAGTTTCCCACGGGCAATTCCTGTCAAAATATAACAAACAAGTAGAAAATATTGAAAAAATACTAAGAAATCGATCCATAATCCCAGGAAATCTAGCTCCAATGTCGATTTTACCACGGGGAAGTCAGAATCTTAAACCCTACATCAAAATTAAGGAACAACCAGCTGCTGTTGTTCGTTTTCGATATAAAAAAGATGGCCCTAATTCTCGCGGAAGCCTATATGGCGAACACAGCACAAGCGACCAGAAAACTTATCCTACTATTCAAGTGAGTTACAAATACATATTTCATTAATTTATATTTAATGTAAAAGTGCAACTTCTAAACTATAATTTGAATCCTTTTCGAATGTTTTAATGTATTGAGGTTAGGTGCTAATTGTAAGCTTTTTTTAAATATCACCAAAAAAGGATTTTTTTTGGGCCCTTTAATCTAATTTCCTTAAGACCCTGTTGGTAAAAAATGTATGCGACTGGATTTTTTTATAGTAGATACACAATACGCATTAGCAACTTCTTTCTTGATGGTTTTAATTAAATATTATTTTGCTTATCAGATAATAGGATATACGGGAAGAATATTCGTGGTGGTATCCTGTGTAACAGTGGAAAATGACCAAAGTAAAAAGCCCAGACCTCATCCCCACCAGTTGGTTGATAAACAAAAATACTGCAAAAGAGGAGTCTGTCGAGTAGAACTCAGAGAAGGAGACAACAGGACAGTTGTCTTTAAAGATCTCGGCATCCAGCGCGTAAAAAAGGATGAAGTCCCAGAGTCACTAGATGAAAGAAAATTACTGGAAGTCGATCCTTTTAAGAGTAGGTTATGATTATTACTTTTTCAAATTTTCTCCCGGGAGAACCCGGGTTTTCATCATCAGCCACGGACTAAGTCAAGTGCTTGGTGAGATGGAAATGTTATGAATTAATCTAATGTGATGTTTGAAATCTTTTGCGATGATGTTGTAGCAGGTACAAAATTAGGAGCTTGGGCGTGGCCGAGAGCTTTGAAGGTGTTATTAGTCGCCTCTGGATGCTTTCTTAGAGCTACCATCTGCCACTTCGCAGGTTTTCAATCGCCTCCTTTCTGATGATCTAGAAAGTTTCTTACAATGCGTCGGGTGTTTAATGAAACCGCCTTCTGTGCTGCTGTCAGCACCCTACTGACTCCTAAATGTTCAAGATATAAAGTGCATCTTGATAATGAAAAATATCATTGTCTTGTCCACTATATAAACTAATGATGCATGTAGATCATTTTTGGACCCCCCACCCGCACCAGGCGCTTTCCAGTTTTTAGCTTGACTCTAAATTTCGGCAGACCGTTAATCATAGACGGTTCTTGATCTTCGAACTCTAGGATGGCATCAGTGAAGCACACCATGAGACGCAGGCTTTCCTCGTTGAGTTCTTCAATAAGTTAAACAGGAGCAGGGGTAAGCTCCGCGCTCTGGCGGCTGCAAGCCTAACGATTGTCAACAATGAGACAGTCGCCCCGCTACATCCCACAGATCTGGCTTCCGCTCGTCTATAGCGTCTCGTATCACGGGCATATGAATCTCCTCTTCCACCGGGACTGCGGGGTACGATAATTCCAGTTGTTGTTGCACCTGTTTTTCTATGTCACTTATTTCGACCTCGGATACCATTCACTTCACCATTCATTTCACAATTCACTTCACCTAAATAAACTTACTTCGTTAGGCGTCCTTTATTCGTTCTCTTAACATGAGCAAACCATCTCTGCAAATTTCTTCACTTTTCTCCTATCCTTTTATTGGCAATTCCAGGGCTGGGTGCCATATAGCACAGTAGGTGCAAGTACAGAGTGATATATTGCAATTTTAGCTTCATTTGTCACATTTTTATAAACTGATAATAGCTCCTACACTCCGATAACCTTTCTACCCTCGCTTATACGCCTGGATATTTTTTTATCTTTCTCTCCGTCATTTGTAAATTAACTTCCAAGGTACACGTGATTATCAACATGTTCTACCCTCTCTTCGTTTGAGGCAATGTTGCATACGGTTTTCTTATCTCTACTTTCCGCACATAATCAATTTTTCTATTTACGTTAATCTTAAAACGTATGCTCTTCATGCTAGTATTTAGTCTACTCAACATTCGCTTTAAATCATGATCTCATTCTGCCGTAAGATCCTTATCATCTTCAAACGCTAATCTACGTACCTTCACAGTCGCGATATCAACAACTTCTTCATCTAATAGAGTCATTCTTAGTCATTTGTCCATGTATATGTCGCAGGCTTTCAGTCGAATCTGGGTCTTAGCCTATTTCCTAGACACTTGGCTTAACGCCGGCCGATATACGAATTTTCGTTTCAATGATCAATTTTAGTCTAACTGCTGGATCATCTTAGGAATTTATTCTCAAAGTCGACTTTCAGCCTAGCATCCTTACTATTATCAAGAATTCTGAAATTCTATGAAGAAAAATGTCTGCCTCTGAGTGTTGGTGATACCATTACATTATTTGCACCTACCGTTGATCGCGGGCCCTTACATTCGAATGATATCTTCGGTGTTATAAAATGAACTTTGGGATACAAATTATTCTTGATTTAACATCTAGGTAGAGAGGTAAATTTTCAAATCAGAAGTAAAAATTTTCAACAAGAGTTTAATTTTCAACCAAGAAAGATTTGTTAGTCATTAAAAAAAAATTTCGTCCAAATGTTAAATTTTTATGAGTAAAAGACAAGCTTTCTATAAACCAGTGGTATTTTCAACCAAATAATTGAATTTTTAACGAACAAAGATGACTTATCGAACAAGATTCATTTTCTACTATAAAGGACGAATTCTCAACAAAATACATACATCTTTCACCAAATAGTTACATTTTCAACAAAACTCATGAATATTGTTAACCAACTAGTTGAATTTCTACCAAAAAAATACAACATTTTTAATAAATTGCATACATTTTCAAGCAAAAATGGAGTGGATAAATTTTCATTTACAAAAATTAATACTCAATAAAAAAATAATTGGCTACAAAAAAGGTAGAATTTTCTACCAAATAGTAGAATTTTCAAGTCAAAAAGTCGAATTTTCTACAAAAAATTGGAATTGTCAACTGAAAAATATGAATTTTCAAAAAGAAGTTCATTTTTAAACAAACTGTTAAATTTTCAGTAAATTATTATATTCAATATCAATAAAATCGATGTGAAAGAGAGAAGTGAGCTAACGTTAAATCTTTTACTGCACTCTTATTGGTTGAATGTAGCAATGTAAAATTCCGCGAAATTTGAAAATATAAAATGAGAAGAAACCTATCATTAAATAAAATAAAATGACTGAAACAATTACTATCTTGACATAATAGAACTTTATACGAAAATTAATTTACGTTAGTCAGATTAATTTTATTTAATTAAACGAAAAAAAAATACAATATTTTAATTATGATTCACAAGAAGAGAGACAGAGAAAGAAGGTGCGCGCGCTTGTGTGTACTGTGTCCGCAGTGATGCCAATCTTGGGAGCCGCGCGCTGGTTTGCTGCAGTTGGCGCGCAAGTTGGCACAATGAGAGCTTATTCTCAAATAAAAGAGATGTTAGAGAAAGAAGATTGGGATCTATCGAAATTGTCCGAAATGGGTAAATCATTCATACAAGGGGTATCGCTAAACGTAAACATTTTAAAGATAGTTGACTCAGATAAATGTTAATAGAATGACACATTTCATATAATAGCAACGCATATATTACACAGTAAAAAAAAATTTTCAAAATGATACCGAAATCAATATCATTTTTATATGCAACAAAAATGATACCGAAATCAAGAGCATTTTGATCGACCAGAATGAATGATCGACTTTTGAGATCATAATGACCTGATGCGGGATCATGTTTCAAGTCAAACCAAGATGGCTGATGTTCTTAAAGTACTTGAACTCATATGCATGCTTTTTATGGTTTCTGATCGTACAGTGTACTTGAAAAACTAAAAAAATTAACGGAATCTGATATAAGAAAATGTCACCTGTTAAGTGTAGTTGTCACTTGCGTGCGGTAAGATAACATTTTTAGGTTATGTCGTTATGACATCAGCGCCAAAAATAGGTGGCCATTTTGTTTAGTCTGACAAATGATCCGAAAAAGATGATCAAGGTGATCCGAATGGACAGATCATTATGATCTCGAGAGTCAAATGATCGTTGGAGCAAAATGCTCTGCAACAAAATTGATCCTTTTTTTTTTACTGTGTACAGCTTTGTACCACAAATATAAATAAGTTGTATTTACCATATTTCAGTATGTGCATTTCATACTCTTTGTGATTGAATTGCACGTATTATATTATAAATATACTCGTAACTTTTTAGCCTACGATCGTATGGTTAAATCAGCGTCACCATTTCTATCAGTGTATCAGCATAATTCGAAAAAGAAGAGCACGAGCAACTTTTGCAAGAAATATCGATTGGACAAAAACTAATACGATAAACTGAATGTCAAACAGAAAGAAATTGTCGATTTGATTCTCCGAGTTACAGAATGATGTCATACTTTCGGGAAATGTTTTTACATTGACGGACCAGGAGGATCTGGAAAAACTTTTGTTTATAACTCTGTTCTACTTATTGAAAGGTCGAGGTAAAAATATTTGCACGATGGCCTTGACCGGCATTGCTGCAACATTACTTCCTCATGGAAAAACAGTGCACAAAACTTTTGGTTTGTCAGTTCCTCTATTTGCGGACTCGACTCCCAACATTTCAGCTCAGTTAAAAGAAGGAAAAGAATTTAAAGAAGTAGACGTATTCGTTTAGGACGAAGCACCGATGGCACCACGTTTTGCACTCGAAGTCATGGACGAACCAAATTTTCATTCCGAATGAATCTGAACTCGGATTGACCTAAAACGATTTTCAATCCGAATGAATCCAATTCAATCCGAACTCGGATTGATTCGGATTGACAATTCAGTGTATATCAATCCGAGTTCGGATTGATTCGGATTCATTTCGACTGAAAATTTGGTTCGGATTGCTTCGTTTTAGAGTTCTGATTGAACCGGATTGAGTCGGATTAATTTTTAAGTGATTTAGGTCAAACGAAATGTAGAACTTTCTTCGGATTGGTTGGAATTGACTCGGATTGGTTCGGATACAGATTCCGGAATGATTTGGATTGGTTCGAAAGGAATTCCTATCCGATACTTTCGTCAGGGTCAATCTTGGGATTCATTGAGAGTTTATTTAAGTAGCGACGCCATACAAAATGAGAAGAAAATCAAAAATTACGTTTTTCAAGAGATTTTTGCCTAATTAGAAAACTCCGTGTCTCAATATATTCGAAAAGTTTGATATAATATATGAATATAATGAAATGTCAACCGTAGACGAAAATTTCATTTATATTCGAGATGGAAATAATTGGGTTCGATATTTTCAATAAGTATTTAGACTTAGAAATGGAGCTTCTTTTAAATGATATATGCTTCTAATTAGATTCATTTGTATTTGTATATTTTTAAAAGGTGGATATTGCTTCCAATTCATCAACATTTTATGAATAATTCAATTCAAAAATGCATTGAAAAATATTTTACTAAATCTTAATTCACATTTGAATGGATTTAAATTTGAGTGTTCTTAAGTAACAAAACAATGAAATTTCCGCGCGCGTAGCGCCGCGGTATGTTATAGTTTAAACTAAAAAACTAATGTTGAAGAAAATAGTTCAGCTTTAAACGAAAGAGACCAATTTTCAACCTAAAAAGATATATTGTCAACAAAAAATATAATAGTTGATATTTAAGCTAAAAATGATTTTAATTTTTAATAAAAAACAGTCGAATTTAACCAAAAAAAGGCGATTTATCAACAAAATACTTGAAGTCTTGAATATTGAAATGCAACCGTTTATAAATTCGAATAACATTAAATGAAACATATAAAAAAAAGTAGTTGCATTTTCAGTTGAAAAAATTAATTTTAACAAAAGAAAACAAAATGTCAACAAATAAGTTGAATTTTTAAACCAAAGAAATAAATTTGTAAATAAAATGCAAAATCTTCAACTCAAAGAATGGATTTTTAACAAAGTAGTTAAACTTTTGAGCAAATAGTTGAATTTTCGAGCTGGCAATATGAATTTTCTACAAAACAGTTGAAGTTTAAATCAGTTGAATTTACAATCAAATCTGCTTAACTTTTGTTTTTTAGTGATTTGCAGACATGAAATTATATCTCACGTAAGAAATTGTATTATCCACTACCCCCCCCCCCATTTAGGGCGGCCCGGACCCCCTCCCTTCCCTCTCCCTCCAAAAAAAGAATACGTAATTCTTGCACGGGTCCTCAGGTATACCATAATTAAACATTCACTTTAACTAAATTTTAATGTTAACTTTTATTTCCAGCTGGATTTACTGATAAAACAGACATCGACCTCCTTAAGGTCAGATTGTGTTTTCAAGGCATCATTCCTCGAGAAGGGCACCAATGCCAAAAATTAGTTCCTGTAGTTTCCACACCCATTTATGAAAAAAGTACGAGCTTTATTATTCGTGAAAAGTGATACATTTGTTCATAAATTTCTTTGTAAATAGAGTTTGTAAGTTTAATAATACTTTGAAATTCCAATCCATTGAATTAGAAATTCGTTGCAGGTTCCGTGTGTACTCTTAAAATTGTGAAACTCAGTCATTACAGTGCTTCAGTCGCTGGAGGATTGGAGATGATGCTTTTTTGTGACAAAATTCCAAATAAGGAAACTATTCAAATTCGTTTCTTTGAGGATCACGGTTCGAATACTTTTTGGCAAGCTAATGCTGATTTCCAACTCACGGATATCCATCATCAGGTGAGATATAAAATTATTTCTCAGCATTGTACTACTTTTTATTCAGTATCTAAATTCTAAACCTCTAAAATAATTAATTATTACTCACTTACAGAGGAAGGTCTGTAATGACCTGCATTTTTGAGATTAAAAAAAAATCACAAACTTTACCTTACCTATATGAGAAAAACGTTTTTGATATTTTCGAAATGCAACAATAATATATATATATATATATATATATATATATAATTTAAAAAAAGTTAAACAACCACCGCAGGGTACCGCTAAGAGCAACTGCCATCTAAAAAGAAAATGTCAATAGCCCCCAGTAGAACCGCGGTTGAATACACCTATGGCTACGTCTCACATCCGTGATATGGGTGGTCACAGGGCACGACGAAATCACAACGACAGGCCGGCGAAACCCTCGTGTGTCTTGAGGACACGAAGCGACCCATGGATGACAGGTTTCTGCATCCATCTCGCAAGTGCCGTGTCATATTTTTGGCACGCGAGTATGGCTTTAAGGTTACGAACCAGTGATAATTTAGCACCTCCGAGAGCACCTATCACAAGGACAATTACTCGTACCGAATATTGTGGGTACAGTCGTTGCAGCTCTCTTTTAAGGTCTTGATACCTCTCCTCTTTTTTTTCTCCTTTGCAGTGATGTTGTATTCGGACGGAGCCGAGAATTCGATCACGAATATCGTTCGTTTCTCGAAGTCTTGGAGAACAATGTCAGGCCTCAAGTGCGCAACGCAGACTGCTGCCCGAAAATCGTAGTTCCAGAAAATCTGGCACTTCTCGTTTCGGACAATTGACTCGATATCCCTTGGAGCGTTCGGCAGGGCAGGGTTGCGACCAACACCGTAAGACCGACAGAGGTGGTAATAAAGTACTCTTAGGGCCGCATTATGTGGGCACATTATGTGGGCACCTATCACTGGGAACTTCTTGACATAAAATGCGGGCGCGGTATGCTAAGGTGGAGATTACACCGTCCTGGCATGCGAAAATGAAGCCCTCTGTACCTGAATTGAGCCCTGATGATTTGAGGAAAGAAAAAGTTTGCTCCTTTGACAAGGACTGTTTTTCTACATTTCTGTGAAAGTTTCCGTGCATACGCTTGTCGAGTAGCTCTTGGTGAAATTTTCTAACCTCCGCTTTCTTTACTTCGGCTTTTAGACGTGAAGCATCTAGATGGAGTAATGCACTTTCCTCACTTCTGATGTTGAAATTCAGGCCAAGGGTCTCGGCAGCTTGCTCCGCGGCTTTGTAAAGGAACGCTCCTTCGCCAATCATCTCGTGATTTCTGACCATCTTTAGGAGAGGATCTCTGCCATTCGCAACGATGTAAGCTGTACTTAAAACAATTCGGTTATGGAGACATTGGAGATTCAGAAGTCCGCGTCCGCCTTGACGGCGTGAAATGTATAATCGCGGAACTGACGAATTGATATGCAAGCTTTTATGCATATGCATGATCTTACGCGTGGTGACATCAAGGGCCTTAAGCTCGTTCTTCGCCCATTGAACCACCCCAAACGAGTAGAGTAGAACCGGGACGGCAAGCATGTTAGTCGCAGATACCTTGTTCAACGCCGACAGATTGGAAGACCAAATCTGTCGGAGAAGATGCTTGTATCAGCTTCGGAGAGACTCCTTCACAGATGTTACGTCCTGAATGCGGCTTTGAGGCACGCCCAGGTATGTATAGATCTCTCCAGTGTTAAGATGTCTAATAACACTTATATCCACAAGCTCAGGGTCCTTGGGAAGGCCAGTAATCTTTCCTTTCTTCAAATGAATTTTGGCACACTTGTCCAAACCAAAGTCCATCCCAATCTCTCCTGTGTAGTTCTTGACGATATTTATAGCAGTTTGAAGTTTGCTTTTACCAGCGGCATAGATCTTCAGGTCATCCATATAAAATACATGCGTGACCTTATGCTCACGCTGATTAGTGTCGCCACAGAGGTATCCAGGAGAATTTCGTAGTGCGAGAGATAGAGGCAGAAGTGTGATGCAAAAAAGCAAAGGGCTCATACTATCCCCTTGAAAGACTCCCCTCTGGAAGGTGACCTTGTTCGTCGTCAGACGATGATTCCTAGATGAGATGGTAAATCTAGTTTTCCAAAGAGGCATCAATCTCTCTGTGCATCTCACTGTGTGGATGTACGTTCAAGGTTTCCAACAGACAGATGGTAAGTCTATGAGAGTTTGAATCGAAAGCTTTCCGGTGGTCAATCCAGCACGGTTCGCCAGAAGGAAGTTTAAATGAAAATCGTGTGTTGCCTTAAAATTCATGTTTATTATGATTTCTAGATGTACCAGGAATGGTCTGATCTAGTTTTTAAAATCAGTTCACGTGGCCGATTTATTAAAAATTGGATTTGAATTAAAAAATATTATTTTACGATTATCAGAATTTTTTATTGTATGAATATAATAATAAATGAGTAAAAAACTGTCTCCCATTGAAATATTTTATATAACGTAATACATAGAGAGTTCAAAGAAATTACTTTAAAAAATTTAATAGATGTTTATCAAATAGAATGAATCTGTCAATTCACCTTTGTTTTGTTCAAAGAAAGATCAATTAATTTTGGATGTAATTCCTCCTCCAGAACTGCATCTTTTTTAGGCTGCGTTAATACGCTCTACAGTAACATGCATAAATTGTATCCCGATATTGCTTTACAATGGGCGCAGAAAAGTCACGTTGCAAGAAGTTACACAAACGGTTGTCAGTTTTCATTTGAAGGAAATGCATGTAATGCATTACTTAAGAATGTTGACAAACTTCAGAATCTATGTGAAGATAAAGCAGTTGGAGGTTTAGCCGGTTGCATGGCGTACGTAGATACATTTCCAAAGTTTAAAACAGTCGTTGACGACTGTTTTTCACTGAAATTACGTCTAGATTTTGAACAACATATTGAAGAATTTCAAAAAAGTTATAAACTTTTAGAAATTCCAGTAACACCAAAGCTGCATACGATTTCTCATCACGTAGCACAATTTTGTTCAAAACATAAGATGGGCCTAGGATTTTTTGGAGAGCAAGCTACAGAATCTGTGCATCATGACTTCAACGAAAAGTGGAAAAATTATAAAGTATCGAAACTTAAAGAAAATTACAAGACGAATTTACTTCGAGCTGTGCGCAGCTATAATAGTATGCATGTATAGATTCATGGAAGCTTATTTTCAATATAACATTCATCCTATTTGATAAACATCTATTAAATTTTTTTTAGTAATTTCTTTGTTCTCTTTATGTATTACGTTATGTAAAATATTTCAATGAGAGACAGTTGTTTACTCATTTATTATTATATTCATAAAAAAAAAAAAAAAAAAATTGATTAGCATTTCGAACTCGAAAGTTCATTGCCTCACTACCCGATTCTGGTAGTGTTTCTAGGTGGATAAATACTACCAGTGTGGGTCCACCACACCCACGGCGGGTCAACAACACGCAGTATTCCCCGAACGGTCACCCATCCAAGTACTAACCGCGCCCAACACTGCTTAACTTCAGTGATCTAACGGGAACTGGTGTTTTCAGCGTGGTATCGCCGTTATATTCATACAATAAAAAATTCTAATAATCGTAAAATAATATTTTTTCATTCAAACCCTATTTTTAATAAATCGGCCACGTGAACTGATTTTAAAAACTAGATCAGAACATTCCTAGTATGTACATCTAGAAATCATAATAAACATTAATTTTAAGGCAACAAACCATTTTCATTTAAACTTCCTTCTAGCGAACCGTGCCAGGCCATTGACAGGACGCGCTGATGGGCTGCAGCGTCTTTGCAGACACACCTGTCAATTAGCAGGTTCTCTCGACAGTCTGCTACATGCTTTTTCGAGCCACGTTGTTCGTACTTCTCTCGCCATACAGGATCAATTCGTCGAACAATCCTGTTGTTTAGGACAGCTGTAAAGATCTTATACAGTGTGTTTAAACAAGTTATTGGCCTGTAATTCTCTGGTCTGGACAAGTTGCCTTTTTTCGGTAGGAGTATAGTGCGTCCTAACACCAGCCACTGCGGAATGGGCGTCTCCGACTTTAAATATGAGGTGAATATGCGGGCCAAATGTTGGTGTATAGAAGTAAACTTCTTCCACCAAAAGTTCTTGATACAATCTGGTCCAGCACCGGAAAAGTTCTTCGTGCCTCTAAGTGCTTTTTTCACCTTTCCGGCAGTGACTGATGGGCACTCCTCCTCAGATTTTATGAGGCTGTCGCAAAACCCCTTGAAGCGGATGATATTGTCAGTATCTTCTTTCAACTCTAGTGTTTTCGGGATCTTGTACACCTCTCTCCAAAAAGTCTCTACCTCCTTGGGCTTGGGTGGATTTTTTACAAAAACAGGGGGATCACTGAAGAGGCGTGATGGGTCAGCAAGAAACTGACTTGTTCAGTGTGTGATTCAAGGTCCTTAGTTCTTGGGCGAACTTTCGAACCCTTTCCGTGAACGGTCTATCAGATGTTATGTAATCAATCACACATTGAACACGGGACGCATTCTGTCTTGCCCATCCAATTTTTTTGTTCAGTTGATGCAAGCGTCTTCTGGTCTTCTGATCCATCGTCGGTTTCAGCCTTCGATTTGAAACATCCAAAGCTCTCGCAGTACCATAAACTGAGCAATTGATGGTCCAGAGGTCGGACTCTTGCGAGATATCTCCACGAAGGGAGGCATCCATTTCAGTCAGATCTTGGGGCTTAAGAGGAACTTGCATGTTGATGTTCCTCCTTGTACTGCAATTGCAATCATCTTCCAGAAGGTGCCTGCTTTCTGCGGTTGGTCTTAATGTCGTTTCATCTTCGTCTGCAGCTTGTTCAAGCAGTGGTTGAGGAAGCGCTCCGCGTACATATCCATTTTTCCGGAGGTAGTCGGCTTGATTTCGCAAAGACTGATGCGAAACGTATTGAAGCTCTGGGTGTTTCTGGCACCACAGAGTATGCATACGCGCCATAAAGCCTCCGCGAACAGGGATCTAAAAAAATGATTTATTCTGTTCATATGGGAAAAACTTCATCGATAAAAAGAGTATTACAATTCTGTATCTGATGCATACATTTGTTCGCGTCTTCGAGACGAGTCGAGTGACCCACTAACGAACCTTCTATGACCTCTTATGATCTAGCAATAAAATAAGTTCAAAAAATGTATTGCTTGTCTAGTTTATCATCAGGAAATTTTTATAGTATCAGGAATACAACAATATTGTAAATTACGTATATGTTCGCGTTTTGAAGACGCGTCGAATGACCTATTGACGAATCTTTCATGACCTACCATGACCCAAAAATACCGTTTTTTTTAATTCAAACAAACTTATTTAACTTATTTATATGAGTAATTTTTTTTATATTGGGAATATAACATTACTGTATCTGATGTAATTGTTCCCGTTTTCGAGTTGCATCGAATGATCTATTGAGTAACCTTTCATAATTTATCAAGAGTGATTAAAAATGGCATAAAATGGTTCAATTCCTTTAGGTAAGTAAAACTTATTCATAATCTGAAATGTAACACTACTGTAACTTAAAAGGTGTTTCGATGCTACAAGCACACATTGTTTGACCGTCCGATAGTCTCTCTGATTTTCTGAAAATAAGGTTTTCGATTTTTCGGTATGAGATAGAAACACCAATAGTGTCAGTTTTTTTTGTTGGTGAAAGAAAACATCTTGCAATCTGGAACCTATTTGGTGTCTATCAGGAAGCAAAGGGCTCATAAAGTGAGCAAAAATAAATCCATCTATAGTGAATACATCCATAGAACTTCGAAACTGTATTTTTTACTTCTCCTTGAAAGGATGCTTTTTATTAAACAATAATTGATATTTTTTAGTACGGAATAGCGTTCAAGACTCCCGAATACGTCAACCAGGATATAAGAGAGATAGTGAAAGTTAAAATTCAATTAAAGCTGAAGAGTACACCTCTGGGCGGTGAACCGCTGGACTTCCAGATGATTCCACAAGGTACAGGTGAACCCTGGAGCTTATTGCGAAAACCGTTCTCCAGAATGAAGACCAGGGATCAGAGTCTTCCCCCTATTCTCCTGCATTTTTCAGTTTTTTAAATTCCCCTTTTCTCTTTAAATATATGCGGTAAAGAAACTTGATGCTTAAACATTTGTTCTACTTGAAAATTCAACTATTTCTTTCAATTCCTCTATTTTGGTAGAAAATTAATCTTCTTGGTTGAAAATTCATATTTTTGTTGTTGAAAGATCAACTTTCTCCTAAAAAATTCATCTTCTTGGCATTAAAATTCAACTATTTGGTTTTTGGTTGAATTTTTATCTTCTTCTTTAATAATTCGACCATTGGGTTGAAAATTCATTTTTGTGGGTTTTAAATTCAACTATTGTGATGAAAATTCATCTATTTTGGACGGTAAATTCGTCTTTTTGGATTAAAAATTCATATTTTGTTTAATTGCAAATTTAAATGTCTTATAAATAATTCAATTATTTGATTCAAAATTCAACATTTCTAGAGTGAAAATTAATATGTCTTGTTTGAAAATTCCACGATTTTGTTGGAAATAATTATCTTGTTAAAAATTTGTCTTTTTTTATCGAAAATTATTTGGTTAAAAAGTCATTTTTTGTTGCTTGAAAATTTGTCTTTTTCTGTTTTCAATTATGAATCTTGCAAATTGAAGAAATTTCTAATGTAAATCATCAAACCTACAACATTCTAATTTTTAAAACATAAAACTTTTAAGAAAATTAGTTGTACATTTTCAAAGTTAAAAACTCTTTGATTTTAAAGATCTATAATTCAAAGTTTTACAACCGTGAAGAGTGGCAACTTGGAATTCTTGAATTTTAAATATATAAAATTGCCAAATATCCAATTTCAAAGATGTATACTTTAACGGTATGTAATTTTGGACATTTTTTGAAATAGTTCAATTTTGAAGAATTCCAATTGAAAAATCTTTCATTTCAAAGATATATAGAGGAAAATTCTTAAATTTTTATGATTTTGAGGATCAAAGGTGAGGTTTTCACTTCTAAATCATCCAAATTGAAGAAATTTCTAATATCATCAAAAGTACAACATTTTATATGGTAATACTTAATGCATGCATAATTTTTAACTGTAAATTATCAAGATTAAAAAATCTTTAATTTCAAAGATTTAAAATTCAAAGTTCTACAACTTAAAGAGTGGCGTTTAAAAATGTTTGAATTTCGAAAATATAGAATTAAAAATCACTCAATTTCTAAGATTTATATTTCAATGTTATGTAATTTTCAACGGTTCTGCATTTCTTACCAAGTGTATCGCGGGCAACAGGTGCTGAAAGAAGACAGTTGAAAGTCTTGTGAAGTTTACAGTACTTGCCATCTGCTCGTCTTCGAGTCGTTTCCGGCTCGTCTTCGGAACGTTTACAGCTCGCCTCTAACCCGCCTCCGACTAGCCTACAACTTTCCTTTGATTCGCCTCTGGCTCGTACAGCAAACTTCACACTCGTGTGATTTAATCTTTTCTCTGTTTTCCCCTTTTTTGTGAAAAAAATCACGATATTACCCTTTTCTTAAGCACCTTTTTCGCTCTGATCCCTGGAAGACCTTCAACAATAACGACCTCGATTAACTGTGACTATTATCGATTTTCGATAAGTACCAGAAATGAAAAGTATATAAAATTGTTTAAAGAGTACTAAATTTAATTAACGATTTATAAAGACTTTCTGTTAGATACTTAAAATTGTGCAGCTGTTTTTTTCGTAAATTGTGATTGTTTGAGTACCTATTTTTTACTTTTGAAATATATTAAGGAACTTTTTTCCAAGATTTGAGTGGCCACCCTGAAAGAAATTCGAGGTCTGAACTACATATTTTTTCTCAAATAGGGAATATTTTCTCGACTAAAAAATATTTTCTATCTTATTTATACAAAATAAAATTTTTAATGGATAAATCATTCATAGATCATGTCGACAGAAGAAGTCCGAGGGAACGTTTGGCGGTGGAACCTTCTCCGAAACGTGAGTATTTAATACAGAATTTCTCGATTCTGCCGCTTGGCTTGGGATCGCTACAAAAAAAAACGCCCGTGCACAAATTGATTTTCCGAGGATAATTGTTATACAAATGATCCGGACCGAATTCTGAAAAAAAATTTAATATTCTCTATTTAATAAAAAAAAATAAACTTTTGAGGTTTACCTTTTTTAAGAAATTCTTAGATTTATTAAAAAATACAGAGAAAACATGAAGCATCTATCCAAAAAAGATGTTCAATAGCAACGCAAATGTTGAAAAATTTGTTGAATTTTGCAGTATTTATCTATACGATAAACAATTTTTTCTCGTTCAGTGCATTTGTAAACTAAAAATTGCGTTCAGGAAACGCTATTAATTCTTGAAATCCTATATTACATACCGTGTACTGCTGCGTTAATTGAATTATTAATAGGAATAAAAATAGTGAATCCGTTATCGAAGTGTCTAAAAAAAGTAAAAAAATTTGTTACTGACAGTTAATTACGTTAAAAGGACAAAAGTTTGAATTCTGAAAAATAGATAAATAATGATATTGTTAATAATTAAGTTTGTTTGAACATACATCAAATGTTAATGATTCGTCGAAAGAAGCCATTGCAAAATAATTGACTAGTCATTCCGTAAAGAAGTGCAATTTCATTTATAAAAACATAACATGATACAAATGTGCTTGAAACATTTTTGTTAACAATAAAAATTGTTTAATGTCATCGAAATTTTCATAAAAATGTAGAAGTTTGTTTTTTACACTTGATTGCATCGAAAAAACAAAGTTTGTACGTCCAAAAATAGCCAAAAAGTGCGTCTGTGATTTAATATTGTTTGAAAATAGTCTATTTTTATTGGATGACCCAATAGGAGACTTAAATTTCATTGGCAAGTAACATATTATCGATTCCGTTGATAAAACTTCATTTATTGCATTATAAATACCTAATACGGATAATTGTTTATAAAATTTGTTTATAAAGTTTGAAATTATTCATTAACATTCATTAATTCAACTAAAAAACTCTTCGTATCCATAAATTGTTCAAATTTAGTGCGAATGAAGTGACGAATTGTTGCCAATCCCCTCGAATCCATTTTCATTCACTGATTCATTTATAAATGAATCAGTGAAGGTAAAATTTCCCAAGTGTCCCCGCCTAAAATTTTGTTGTCGCCTATCTTATTCAAACTTCGCCAGATTGTAGTGCTAGTGGACCTCCTTATATTCTGTAAAGGGGGCGCACCTAGTATAACGGGTTGTCAAGATACAGGGGCCCGCATTTTCGACGATTCACCCCGACTGCTAACCTTCAATTGTACATAACTCCTGTTACAGTTATCCAATTTAATTTTTTATGCGGGTTTTGGAAAGGTATTTTAACAAGGTTTACAACAAAAATAACCAATGAACAATAAAAGAATTATTTCACCTTGATTTTTCATTTTAAAAAACATTTTTGTGATTTTCTCCCAATGCGGCATTTTTAATATTTTGTTAGTTAGGCTAGAAAAAAAGCTTGATTTTTTCTCTTGAAAAACCCTCCAGAACGAAAATGGGATGGAAAGTATTGGTTGAGTTGTAGAAGGTCACAAGAGCGCGGGTACCCCGCGCCAACGAGCCACGGCGCTACTAGGCGTGCTGTAGTGACTCAGTTGTTTTAATAATTGATAAAAATTATGTTTCTGCTCACAAGTAACAAAAATCAGGTCACGATCTATACAACTGTCATCTATTACAAAGAGGGTAATGAATTAAAACATCGCAATCTAGCTCTTTTATCCGACAACCTAAATCACGAAACAATATCTGTTTACGAATTTCAGAAAGTTATAACCAAATACCTAAAAGATAATTTCAAACCAAAAAAAATTATTTACTCTACCGATGGTGCAGCACAACATTTTGAAAATAAGTACAATTTTGCAAATCTGCTATATCATGAAGCAGACTTCAGTATTCAGACGGAATGGCACTTTCACGCGACTGCACATGGAAAAGGACCATGTGATGGAATTGGGGGCAATTTGAAAAGACTCGCCGCACGTGCAAGTCTCCAGGCATCGTCTCAGAATCAGATTTTGACTGCTGATGCTCTATATCAATGGGCTAAAAAACTTGCCTGAAACGGTAATATTTTTCATTTCCAAAGAAAATCATGCCGCCACTGCTGAAAACCTTAAAACTCGATTCGACTCTGCAAAGAATATGCCAAGCACACAAAAATACTATCACTTTGTACCCTCTTCAGAATCGACTCTAATTTTGAAGAAGTATTCGTCATCTTCACAGTATGACATTTTCCCGAAGAGAAAAATCGCAAAGAGATCGCGAAGAGAAGATCAAAGTGAACGTTAAGCTGAACAAAAAATCACTTTTTGAGTAACACAGTGAGAGGCAAGGGGACTCACACCAAAAAGCACCCCAAAACGTGAGAGGCAAGGGACTCACATAAAAAAAGCACCCCAAAACGTGAGAGGCAAGGGGACTCACATAAAAAAGCACCCCGAAATGTGAAAGGCAAGGAGAATCACGTCAAAAATTATTGTTAAAGGCAAAGAGATTAACACCAAAAAAACTCACCAAAACGTGGCATACAAGATGACTTATTAAAAACCATCTCGAAATGTAACAGATAAGCAGAACCATCCAACAAAATCGTTAATGATTTTATTATTAACTATCGTTTTCCTACAATAGAACCATTTGAAAATTTTAATTAAGAAAATATGTAAATCGTTCTCCAGCTACATGAAAGTAAGGATGAAATGAAATATTCGTTACATGCTAACTGAAAAATCATTTTTATCAATTATTAAAACAACTGAGTCACTACAGCACGCCTAGTAGCGCCGTGGCTCGTTGGCGCGGGGTACCCGCGCTCTTGTGACCTTCTACAACTCAACCAATACTTTCCATCCCATTTTCGTTCTGGGGGGTTTTTCAAGAGAAAAAATTAAGCTTTTTTTCTAGCCTAACTAAAAAAATATTAAAAATGCCGCATTGGGAGAAAATCACAAAAATGTTTTTTAAAATGAAAAATCAAGGTTAAATAATTTTTTTATTGTTCATTGGTTATTTTTGTTGTAAACCTTGTTAAAACACCTTTCTAAAACCCGCATAAAAAAGTTATATTGGATAACTGTAACAGGAGTTATGTACAATAATTGAAGGTTAGCAGTCGGGGTGAATCGTCGAAAATGCGGGCCCCTGTATCATGACAACCCGTTATACTAGGTGCGCCCCCTTTACAGAATATAAAGAGGTCCACTAGCACTACAATCTGGCGGAGTTTGAATAAGATAGGCGACAACAAAATTTTAGGCGGGGACACTTGGGAAATTTTACCCCTTATAACGAATTCAATAGTTTTTTTTTAACATTCACGTTGCTATTGAACATCTTTTTTTGATAGGTGCTTCATGTATTCCAGGTATTTCTGAATGAGTTCAAGAATTTGTTAAGAAATTGTACACTTTGTACCGATTTGAACGATTTAAAAAAAATTAAAGCTAATAAAATTCCTCATAAGTCTTTCATAGCCGATTTTTAGAAATATTTCATTCTGTTTTTATTTAACAACAAAAATTAAGAAAACGCAATTTTTTAGAAGGGTAGTGGCTATCGATAAATACTTGGATTTAATCTGAAATACCTGGAATCAATGAAGCAACTATCCAGAAGAGTTATCTAATAGCTTAAGAATTATTTAATGAATAATAATTATTATTTTCATGAATTCAATCAAAAAACTGCTTTTATCTATAAATTATTCAAATTCGGTGCGTATAAACTGAAGAATCACTGCCAATTTCAATGGATACATTTTCATTCACTTATTTGTTTATAACAAATTCAATCAATTTTTAAACAATTGCTAAGCTATTAGACAACTTTTTTAGCTTGTTGCTTCATTGATTCTAATTGACTAAATATTATTTAAAAAATGTACATTTTCGAAGTCAATTCGTCCATAGGCATTTTTTGCCCCACTATTGATGGTACTATTTATTGCAAAAACAATTTTTTCAGCAAGGAGAAGCCCAGAATAGGTGTTTTGTTTATAAAATTTGTTATTAAAAATTAAAATATTCCATTTTTAAAATGAAGAATCAGTTTTTAAAAAATGCTACTAAGGTTCAGTGGTGAATAAAAACATCTGTCTTTGAGCAAAATAGCCAATTTAAGTATTTAAGTTCAAAATTGTCGATAACAATAATAATTGTTGATCGTGAAGAATTTTTATTTACCAACCCTCATTTTTTTAATAAACCTCAACAATTCTAGTTGAAAAAATTTGTTTCCCCACAGAAAATGACATAGTTAACTATTTGTCTCCCTAAAAATCATGGCAATCTTTTCAAATTCCGTAAATTCTTTTGAAAATTGGGTAAATCCCTTAAAAATGTTTTAATCGTGTGAAAATTCCTTAAAGTCCGTTGAATTCCCTCGAAATTGTGCCTAATATCTAGAAACTCAGATAAATCCTTCATAAACATTGAAAATTCGTGAAAGTTCTTTCAGATTCCATGAAATCTTTTAAAATCTTTTAAATCGCTTGAAATCTTCAAAATCCATAAAAATCCTTTAAAATCCGTGAAAATCCCGTAATCTCTAAAAATCGATTAAGATCCTTGAAATTCCGTAAAATATTTCCAAATATTACTATATCCCTTGATATCTTTCAAATAACTTGAAAAATCATTGAAATCTCTTTAAATTTCTAAAAAGTCATTAAAATTCCGCGAAATCCCTTAAAATTCTTTATAATATTCGGAAATCATTTGAAATTCCGTTAAACCTTCTGAAATTACGAAATCCTCTAAAATCCATGGATATACTTTGAAATGTATTGAAATCTCTTAATTATTATTATTATAGCATTAAACCTTATCCTTTTCGGGGTAAGCCTGGGGGGGGGGGGGTATCGATTTTTGTATTAAGCTATGATTCTCGTGTTGTTTATTTAAATAACACTCTCGTTCCTCAACACTGCTCCGGCCCAGGCCGCTGATCAATCTCTCTGGCAAGCACCCCAGGCGAAGAGCTTCACAAATTTACCATGTAAAGCTCTCCACGTGGGCCCATCAGTATCCAAGGTCTTTCGTTTCAGACGTCTCCTCAGGCTAAATCTCTTAAAATTCTTTGGAATCCCTTGAAATTCTTTGTCATCTTTTGAAATCCCGTGAAATCTTATGAAATGCCTTCAAATCTTCGAAATGCAATTAAAATCCCTTGGCATTCTTAAAAATTCATCAAAATACTTCGGTATGTCTTGAAATCCTTAAAATCTCTCAAAATCTGCATAACCTCCTTGAAGTCCCTTAAAATCCGATATAATTGAAATTCTCTCTGAAATTGTACTAGGTAATTTCTTCAAATTCTGGATAAGGAAATCCGTACGATCATCAGGGTTGGTAACGACTAATCAGAGGAGAGTTTTTCATTAAATATGATAACAGGGCTCTACTGTATCGATCTTAGGTTAGCCTCTTCAATTCAGATAGATTTAACGTCATTTAAGACCAGGTGAAGATTTTACTTATTTTTGAACAAAATTCTAAAAAAGATTTTATGTAAAAAAAGATCCTCCTTGGCTCCGCTGGGAATCGAACGCAAATCTTCCGATTGTCGGTCGGGTGCTTTTTTCGAAATTTCATAAATCACTTGTAATCTGTGAAACCTCTCGTATTTCTTTGGAATCGGTCGAAATAACCTACAACTTTTGTAATCCCTCGAAATCTTATGAAATCCCTAAAAAGCTTTCGAAATCTCGTTAAATTCCGTAAAAATGTTGTAATTTTTTGAAATATTTTGTAGTCCTTAGAAATACCTTAAAATCCCTACAAATCTCTTGAAATGATTTAAAATCACTCGAAATGTTTCAAATCTGTTGAAATTCCTTGAAATGTTTTGAAATCTCATTTACAGTGAAAATGACTGATATCTTCAGTAAAACTATAAAATTTTACGTTAGAAGGGGGATGGGGTCACAATAATCTCACATAATTAATGGAAGTTCCCTTAGGATGGTAACATTTTTCATGTTTTATTTATTAGTGTGGGATTTCAGAAAGAAAAAGAGAAAGGAAATAATAATATCTCAATAGATTAATATTTGTTTAACAATCGCATGGTAAATTGATAATAATTGTAAGAATAATTTAACATAATTAATTTTTCCTGCTTATTAACCATTTTTTTCATTCTTTCTCACTTCATATTCATTTTATTTGAAGTACATTTAAAATTAATAGGGTTTGATTGTTGAACTATTAATTCTACGGTGTTTTAGGTCCGAAGCGGTTAAGTCCGGAGTTGTGCAAAGATTTAGGGTATCCATTACCTGACACTCCAACATCTTCACGAGCTGGACCTAGTATTCGAGAAGAAAGGTATTTTTCAAAATCTAAACATATCAGTGTTCTATATTGTTAATCGTGAAGTTTTTTTTTCTGTAGAACAGTTGAATTTTAACCAGGAAATGTGAAATTTCTACCAGAAAGTCTCTTTATAACCGAAACGGATGAATTTTTAGCAAAAAAATATAACTTCTACAAGAATAGAAGAAATTTAAAAACAAACAAGAAAAAAAAATTAAACAATTTGTTCAATTTTCCAGCCAAAAATAGGAATTTCCAACAAAACACTTCAATGTTCAACCAAAAAAAGGATGAATTTTTAACCAAATAGTTAATTTTTGTTATGAAAAAAATATTTTTAATAAAAAAAAACTAATTTGCTGCAGAAAAGTTGATTTTTCTACCAAGTAGTTGAATTTTTAAGAGAAAATTTTTTTTTTTCATATAAACAGTTAAGTTTTCAAATAACAAGGGCGAGGTTTCTACAAAACAGTTAAATTTTAAACCAAATAATAAAAATTTCATCCAAAATAGATTAATTTTCAACCAACAAATTAAATAAATTTTTAACTAAAAAGTTGAATGTTCTACCAAGAATATTAATTTTCTACCAAAAAGGACGAATTTTCTACTAATTGCTCATATATTCAATCAAATAGTTGAGTTTTTAAATTAAAACAAAACATTTTCATCCATAAATAACATAGCTTAATTTTCATCAAATAACTAATTTTCTACAAACCAGTTGAATTTTCTGCCGAATAATTGAATTTTCAAGTCAAAAATACGAATTTTCTACAAAAAATTTAAATTTTCAACAAAACAGTTTAATTTTGAATCAAAGAGTTAAACTTTCAGTAGGTGAATTTTCAAATCAAAAAACAATTTTTCAACCAAGAAAGATTTTCAATCAATTAAGAAAACAAATTTCATCTAAGATGTTGAATTTTCAAGCTAAAAAGACGAGCTTTCTAGAAAATAGATGAATTTTCCACCAAGAATCTTAATTATCTATAAAAAAACGAATTTTCAACCAAATAGATGCTTTTTTAAAGTACAAAAAAAGTTGAATTTTCAACCTGGAAATATGAATTTTAAACAAAAAAGCTCATTGTCAACCAAACAGTCGAATTTGCAAACAAATAGTTAAATTTTCAGTTAAAAAATTAATTTTACAAAAAAAAAAAGAATTTTCAACAAACTACATACATTTCCAACTATATAGTTGAATTTTCAAACAAGAGGATTATTTCTCTACCAAAAGACGAATTTTTAACTAAATCCATGAACTTTCAAGAAAATAATTTAGAACCAAAGAAATACATTTTTGACTAAAATGATAAACCTTCAAGTCAAAAAATGGATTTTGAGTAAAGTAGTTCGACTTTGGTACAAATAGTTGACTTAGAAAAAGGCGAATTTTTAACAAAGAACTTGAAGTTTCAATAAAATGCTTAAATTATTAGCAAAATAATTAAATTTTGAAGCAAAAAATCAAATTTATAATGAAATTTAGTGGTAAACTTTTTAACCAAAAAAATTTTGAATTTTCAGTAAAAAATAATAGGATTTTATAAATGGTTTCTATTAATTCATTTGGCATTTAAATGGAAAACGAAAAAAAGGGAAAGGCTCTGAATAATTCTGCGTAAAATAAATATTAATTTTGATCATTCTTATTCTAAAGATTAATAGTTTAAATAAACACTGAAGTTCATTTAGAATACTTTTAAAATTTTAGTTTAGAAAACGGAATACATATTGTTTATATTTTTTATCATTTTTATCATAATTTGAGGATGAATTCTTATTTGCTTATTCATTCATTATTATTTCGTGAATTTCTGAATATCACATTTAATATTAATACTAATATTACTGGATACTACAAATATTATTAGGTAAATTACAAGTAATACTGTTACAATTAGCAATAAAGTATCATAAAATTTGTTTATATTAAATTTACTAGGTACTACAACAAGCACAAGGTTGTGCTGATAAACAGCTGTGTAAAATGTGTTTCTTGTGATATATTCGAATAAACTAACAAATTCAAATTTAAGGTAGAGTTCGATTGATATTCATATCCAATCTGTTTGTCCAAATATAAATTACGCCTCAAACTTTTAATTCAAATAACTTCCTGGCAACTTAATTTTTTTCACACAATTCAAACTGAAATCAAAGAATTTAAGTGAATTGTACAAAAAAATGTATTCAAATCTACAAAAGTGGTTTCTGCTGAATTCTAAGTGAATTCCAGTACTGAATTCAAAGTAAATTTGAGATGATGTTATAAAATCGAATTTCACATGAATCTAAGGTGGATTTCAGGGAATTTTGTGGATTATTTTGGAAAATTAATATCACTGACTTCAGTCCGAAACAATTTTACTGAATTCCACGAAGGAATAGTAAGGAGTGGTATCACCCTATGTGTTTGGTGAGCAGAGGTGGAACAAGTGACGTCCAAGAATTCGTTAATGCTTGCTACGAATGAAAACTCGTACGCTCCCCCGTGCACATGCGCAGAGCTGTTTTCGCAGTCACATGTTATACCCACTCAATATGTTACCTTTTGACATCTCGATGCACATGTCGGTTATGTTCGTTTGTTTATGTTCGTTCAATACACAAGTTCGAAACTTCAAACGCGTGTTGACATCGATGGCATGGCAACCGCCAGTGCGCATGTGAACGGGGCAGCATAAGAGTTTTCATTCGTAGCTAGCATTAACGAATTATTGGACGTCGCTCGTCCCACTCCCCACTTACAGGGATACTACTCCTTACTATTCCTTCGTGCTGAATTCAAAGTGAATTTCTAATTCAAATAAATTGTAAGCTGTGCTGAGGAATCGGTCAACTTCGACGCCAACGTCGATGTTTTTTTTTTTAGCACACAATGTCCAACAGGACCTACGCCTTCATTACCATCATTTTGCGTCTTATCTGTCGATCCTCAATTACTTCAAATATTTCCTCAAACGGAGGAAGAACCATGTAAGTCTAAGTTATTTTTCAAATCATATTGACATTTCCTTTTTTTTAGACAATTCAAGATTAATTTTTATGTAAAATATTGCATTTATAGGCAATTCAAAGCCTAAAATGTAAGTTCATAGGAATTTGCAGTTAGAAGAAGGAAATAGATGCTTGAAATATGTATCTCAACATTTAGGCTTGAACTTTGTTTTTGTATACTAAATGACATTCCATGGAAAAATTGGAAATGTATAAGTTTTTAATATTACCACTTACAAGAACTGTTTATCATAAATTCTTTGCTTGTTACAGGTCCACAAAATGAACAGGGAAATTTTATAATTTTGGATAATCAACCATCACTTCCTCCCGGAGAGTTATTTGGCTCGCTTGAATCACAAAGGGCTTATTTGAATCAGAACATTACTGACGAACTCGGAGAGCAAATTCCAATCCATGAGTCTGCAGTAAGTAAGATAACATATTTTATGAAAATTACAGTTTCAGTTGCAAATACTTTTTAAGGTTCCCATATATTAGGTGCGCAAATATGTTCTCGCTGTTTTTTCTATGAAAATGCAACTTTAATGTGAAAAAATTGTTACAAATGAATCATTCAAAGTATTGGCCATCGTAAGCTACAACTTTTTCACATCTTTCGGGTAGAGCTCGAATGCCGTTACGGTAAAAGTGTTCATCTTTTGAGGCTATCCAGGAATCCAGCCATTTTTGTATGTCTTCATATGAGCGGAACTACTGATCAACCAGACCATGTGCCATCGACCGGAACAAGTAATAATCGGATGGCGCCATATCTGGGGAATACGGCGAGTGGGGTAGAACTTCCCATTTGAGCGTTTCCAGGTAGGTTTTAACGGGTTTGGCAACGTGAGGCTGAGCGTTGTCATGCTGTAGAATCACTTTTTCGTGCCTCTGCTCGTATTGTGGCCGTTTTTTGCGCAGTGCTCGGCTCAATCGCATCAATTGAAGTCGATACCGTTCCCCAGTGATTGTTTTCTTCGGTTTCAACAGCTCATAATAAATAACACCGACCTGGTCCCACCAAATACACAGCATAACCTTCGCTGCATGAATATTCGGCCGAGCCGACGACGTACAGGCATGGCCGGGCAGTCCCCATGACTTTCTTCTCTTTGGGTTGCTGTAATAAATCCATTTTTCATCACCCGTCACGATGCGATGAAGAAAATCCTTCCTTCTTTGCTGCTGAAGCTGTTGTTCACAGGCGAAAAAACGACGCTCAGCGTCCCTTGGCTTCAAAGCATAAGGAACCCAAGCTCCTTGTTTTTGAATCATTCCCAATGCATGCAATCGCGTGTAAATAGCTTGGCGGGTAAATCCTAAACTGAAGCAAGCTGTTCTTGCGTTTGTCACGGATCACACAACCATAAGTATGACGCCAAGAGAAAGGTCACTAAGTTGTCACGACAGTTTGTTTACTATATGTTTAAGCTTGGTTTATGACGTTTTGGATATGTCAAAATCGACCCGCACTTACTGCTGGAGCCATCTATTGACGAACAGTGAGAACTTATTTGCGCACCTAATAGCTTTCAGGTTCAATTATCTTTTGAATTTGAGAAAATCCAAAGGAAACTCTTTGAATTTTAAAAGTCTAAATTCGAATGTTCTAAATTTGTAAGCTCTTCAGGGTTGCTACAAAATCCCAATTTTAAAAATCCCTGATTTTCCCTGAATATTCCCTGACATTTTTTTTATTTTTCAGTCGCTTGAGCAGGATCAACGTAGCCAACAAAATCTAGATGAATTCTCTCAGGTATTTCAAATGGATGCTCAAACTCAGGAAATCATTCCAAATAGCGTAACACTCCATGGTATTGAAGAAATTTTTAATCCGGCACCTTCTGAATTATGTGAGTCTATACTGTTAGGAATTTCTGTAGGAGTTTTCACAGACGCGCCACTGAATCGTTATGCAGAAACCGTTTCTAAATGTTCCTAGACAGGAACAGAAATTTCAGCAACGTTAACTGCATGAAGCTTTAGTCACATGTTTCAGGAAATTCTGTTACAATTCAGTAATTTTCAGTTACTGTGACTACAAATTTCAAGAGATTAACATTTTTTTCGGTTTATTGATTTAAATATAAAATATGTAGACTAGTCTATATTTGTCCTGACAATATAAATAGTGTGGAAATATGAGTGAAGTTAATATAAACACTTTTTATTCATTTAGTATATTATATAACCTAGATACACCGAACTTTCGGTTTCAGTCCAGTTTCGGGGGTTGCCTGCTATTAGCCTTGGTCACAAGTTTGGGAGATCCAAACTTAAACAGTCAGGAACGCCTGAACCCTTTCAATTAGAATACATAATATTGCGCAATATACTTGACTGAGTACTTGCTCACTGAGGCCCTTCCGAGGCTTACTATAATTTATATTTTTAGAACAAATATTTATTGCAACTTCATATTAAAATTAATGAACCAATATAACAACTCAAAATTACAGATATAACCTATCTAACCAAGTGGGCGTCATTTGACGTAAACAAAAAACAGCGGGCTCACCATTCAAGTTAAACCTGGCTTAATTATTAATTTACTTACCCGCTGCTAGTGACTTGCGGTCCTGATGTACCTTTTTAGAAGTTCATTTACGAGGCAGATGATCGTAGTATCGTGTAATTATTTTATTGCAAAAATAATTTGCTCACCAAGCGAGCTTCTAGGTCGTTGCCTTTACTCGCGACTTCAATACTTTTTTCAGTTTCATCTCGTGCAAATATCGCATCCTTTTCACGCTTGAGATTATTCAATATCAGAAAAAATAGGTTTACTGAATAATTATAATTGAGCACATCTTTTGCAGTGCATTGCCGCCCATGACCACAGTCACCATGCTTTATTCGTTTCGAACGCGATCGAGAAGCGATGAGTGCGTAGTTGCTAACTGCGCACTTCATCCTGTCACGATAACTTATATTTCTATTACCATTTAGGAATTTTTGGAAACCATTTGTAATTTTCAGATACCGTTTCTAAACGTTAATACAAATTTAGTAAATTTACTATGAAAGTAACTGAATTTCGTTTTTAGCAACCTAATTTCGTGAATTTCAGTTACTTTAGTATTCTAAATGCGTCGGATTTTTTCGAAAATTTCTAACAGTGTAAGTTATTTTTCAAATCGTATTGTACTTATAGGCAATCCTATGACTGAAGTACAAGTGCATGGGAATTACGAGTTAGAACAGAGAAATAGATTTTTGAAATTTATATCTCAACATTTGGATTTGAACTTTATTTTTGTATATAAAATGACATATTTCATGGAAATTGTAAAAATGTCCAAGTTTTGAATATTACTACTTACAATTACTGTTAATTATAAATTCATTGCATGTTGCAGATTTACAAAATGAAGAGAGAAATGTGCTGAATTTGGATGATCAACGATTAATTCCTTGCCGTATGTCAACTGATTCTTCCGGATCACTATCTTCGTATGTGGAGGAGAAACTTTCTAGCGACCTGGAAGAGGGAGTCAGTATCAATGAACCTGCAGTAAGTAATATAAAATAACATATTTTGTGAAAATTACAGTTTCAGCTGAAAATAATTTTTAAGGTTTATATATAGCTTTCAGGTTGAGGTTTGCATTTTAAAAAGTCTAAATTGGAATGTTTTAAAATCTTGAAGCCCTTCAGGAATGCTGCAAAGTCGCGAATTAAAAAATTCCCTGGCTTTCCCCGACTATTCCCTAAACAATTTTTCATTTTCCCCAACTGTTCTACATTTTTCCTTCAAGTATACGAATAACCTTACACCTAGAGATCAATCATGTTAACGCAAAAAAGTCTTTGCTTCATACAGAATTTTATAAAGGGTCATCCACAAATTACGTAAAATACATGAATTTTCAACCAAACAGTTGAGTTTTCAACTCAGAAAGATAAATTCTGAACCAAAAATGAAAGAATTGAATTTTCACTTGAAGCAATTCATTTCCAGCCAAGAAAAAAGAAGTTTTCAACAAAATAGTTCAATTTTCCATCAAAATGATGAATCTTTACTAAAAAAATGCGTTCTCAGTGAACAGTATAATAGTTGATACCTTCAAAAAAAATGTTGTAGTTTTTAATCAAAAACAGTTGGAAAAATACGAATTTCCAACAAATTAGTAAAACCCCCATTAAAAAGAGACTAACTTTCAAAACGAAACTCATCCATAAAGTTACATTTTCAATCAAAGAAATGAATTTTTAACTAAGCTGATGAATCTTCAACCAAAGAAAAATAATTTTTAATCAAACTAGTTGAATTTTCAACTCGTAATATGAATTTTCTGAAAAAAAAAACAGATTTTCAACAAAAAAAACACGAATTCTCAAGAGAAGAAATGAATTTTTAATCAGAAAGGCGAAGTTCTAACAAATGAAATTACTTTTCTGCCAAAAAGATGAATTTTCAACAAAATACTTGAATATTCATAAAAAATAGATGCATTTTCAACTTAAATTGAAATACATAAATCTTCTTTAAAAAACAGTCATTTTCAACCAAATAAAATCAATCTTGAACTTAATAGTTGTTTTCAACCAAACAGGTGAAATATCTACGAAGATCTACGAAGATTAAATTTCTACCAATAAAAGATAAACTTTTGACCAAAAATGGAGTGAAATTTTTCGAACAAAATAGTTAAATTTTTAACAAGAAGAAGCTTTTTTAACTACAACAATGAATGAGCAACCAAAAAAATTAATTTTGAACGAACTAGTTCCACTTTCAACGAAGTAGTTCAATTTTCAACCAAAAAGAGGAATTCTCAACGAAAAATGTAATGAGCAATTGTGTTTTTTTTATCCAAGAAGATGCAATTTCTACCTAAATAGATACATTTCCAACCCAAAAAGGCGAATTTTCTATAAAGATGAATTACTATAACAAAATTGTTTAATTTTTAACTTCATAATAAAATGAACTCCAAATTCACTGTATCGAATCGAAGTCGATTTTCGTACTATTTTGCGTTTTTATAAGTTCCAAGACGTTATGCTTACCGATTTTATTTAATTTTTAATTGCTGAAAGCAAGACTTAATATAAATATTAAAAGGAAAGCCTTTCAAGAGAAAACTTCCTAAATCCATGCAGGGGCACTAATGAAATACAATGAATAATTTGCATAATAATTAAATTAATTTTGATTAATAAACATATTTTTTTAAATCGAAAACTAAAGAACATATATTTTCTGGCCTAAAACTGCCAAGCGGCGGTAAGTGAAGTTTGCAAATTTCAAAAGTTTATACTTTCATTGGACACCCTAGTATCTAGAGTGACGTTTGGAGTAATTGGAAAAAATTGAAAACTTCCCGGTTAAAAAAAAATCTTCTGTCATTTCAGTGAAACTTTATTCTCATTGTAAATCATTGTGAGTTGGCTCAAACGTAAATAAAATGATAAATTTTCAAATTTCCAGGATTAAAAAATTCCACAGAAAGTTCCATATCTAGAAATATTAGTAAATATTTTATTTTGTTGCTTCACAGCCAGAACCAGATACACAGGAATCTAGTGGGATGATTGATGCAGTGCTCATTGATCTGCTAGATCACAATGAATAAAACCAAAAAGTCCAATTTCAAAATGACTGAAAAATGTGTTCACCCTACTTTATGTTAACCCTATCGAGTCCATCGATACTTCCTTGAAGGAGCCTTTTTATAATTTTTATTTTGGTGACTGTAATAGTACAAAGTTCGTTTTTGAACAAGAATACACAGCAATATAAATGCCGAAAAGAAATTAATCCATTATAGTATTTTTATATCAAAATGGATTTTATCAGAACATATCTAATATTAATCTTCAATGACCGTAGGATAATTTTCATTTGTTTTTGACACTGGATATTTCAAAAGACACATAACTAATATGCTAGTTACTTCTTGTTAGGTGAATTACTTCTAGATAATGATAGTTATTTAAAATCAGGAATATCTCAAAGTTACTAATAGGCTGCTCAAGGAATAAGTGTTCATTTTTATCAGTAGGCTTTTTATAGTAGTTTGAAACATTTTCCAGGAACAACGAGCAAAGAGAAAGATTTCTAAGCTTGTTTTCATCCGACCATGCCTGGGACGAAATCTTCCATAGATGAATTTTTTGTTTAACAAAGTATACTTTTGAAGCCGCTCTTCCTAAAACCACTTTTGTAGTTTTATCAAGCTTTTAGATACTTACAAACTTACTTTGTATTAGAATTATATTGCGTAGAAAGTGTACTTTTCAAAATCATGCTATCAAGTAAGACATGGCAAAAAATTGTAGTGGAGTGAGACCTCTTTTATTCAATTCTTAAATAATGTAGAGTATGTTTTTTTCATCTATATCTACCTCTGATGTGTGGCACAATAGGCTTTATAGCTTGAGCGCCAGGGGAGTTCTTCATGGTCTTCCCGCCCGTATTAGAACTATTAAAACTAACTACCTCTGATGTTAAATATTTGTATAATTCTACATGTTTAGCTAAGTGAAAATTTGGATTTTATAGATAAATATGTATTTTACAATTAAAAATGATACCTGTGTCTTTCTCAGAATGATAGATTGTTTGAGTAGATAGTAGCTTATTAAAAAAAAAGGTTCTTTACAATCTGCTTTCAAAAGTAATATATTTGGCAAAAAGTTACATTTTGTCAGTGAAGATTTGATTCAGGATTCATCTTTGTATGTATTTCGATATTGTGAATTATTAAAGAAAAAATTGAAGAGTAAAAATAATAAGCCTATTGCGCAGAATCGATTTTTTTGTATATAAGCAAGTTTGTATTGTTCTGCCATCAAGATCTTGTGGTACTAATTAAATAAAACATTGTTATAAACAAATTATTAGAGAATTGTCCAATGATAACAGTTCCATCTACACTACAACCTCTAATCTCTCCCCCCCCCCCCCCCCTATAGCCATTTAACTTATGGCACGTTATTTAAAAAATGGGGTTGCCACAGAATACCACTTTTTAAATTCCCTCACTCTCCCTGAATTTTCCCTGGCCAATTTTTCATGTTCCCTAATCGTTACCAATTTTTCACCCATGTTCAATTTTCAATCAGAGAAATTAATGTTTAACCAAAAAGATCAATTTTCAACTTATAAGCTTATTTTTCTACATAAAAGATCAATTTTTCACAAAATACATGCATTTGTAATAAAGAAAGACAAATTTTCAAAAAATCAGAACATTTCCTGAGAATCAGGACGTCTAGTCACCCTATATTCGCAACCCCACCCAAACACGTTTTGGTGTACTCACTGTAGATGGTTTTTTATCTCCATTGCGTTTCGAATCCCTCTATGGTTTCTGCCCTGATATTCAAGGCCTCATCTGAGGAAAAATTCAGGGGCGCGTAATCGAGATCTGCTTTAAAGATGGCGTTGTAAAGGGCAACATCTCGTTTGCTGTTAAAATAGTCTCACGACTATGTAACTTGTTATAGCAGAGTTTCTTGACATCCACAACGCTCCTGCCCCCTCTATGTCGTGGTACAACTACTCTTTTAATCGCCGAATTAGTGTGGTGCATTCTGTGCTTTTTCATTGCGTCGAAGACAGTTCTGTTTACTCTTTCATGGTCGGTGTTCGACAATTTGATGAGCCCGAAGGAGTACGCGAGAACAGGGGTGGTATAGGAGTTGATTGCCCTAATCTTGTTTTTCAAGTTTAGAGAACTCTTGAGAACCAATCTAAGTTTTTGCAGTGAAGGCAGTCATTAGCTTTTTCTTAACTGTCGTATGCTTAATACCCTTAGATTCAAGAATTCTCAGATATTTATGTGATTCTACCTCAGTCAGTGGCTCGATGTCATTCTCGTTCTCGTTCACTGGCTCTGCGGTCCCTAATTCTTCTCTGATTATATGCATTGTTCTGCATTTATCTAGTCCGAACTTCATGTGGATATTATTGGAAAACGGTTTTGTTTCGTCAATCACTTGCCTTGTAGTATACCTTTTATCCTCAGGTCTATGATCCGATAGGGACGTATCCAAAGATACATGCCATTCCATGAACACTTCGCTAATACTTATTGAAGATAAGGTCAAATAAATTGCCTCTTCACATCTAGATGTTACGAAGGTAGATGTTAGAATCGCATCCGATGAGCAATGGCCATCCCTTAACACAGCAGTAGTCCACCAGATTTCTCCACTCCTCAGATGGTGATGAGTACTCAAGAGGCAAATGGTAGATATGTTACAGGCAGAGTCCGAAGTGCCGGCACACCGCAGTCTGCCT